>ML295595.1:0-74732 GCA_005239495.1 Nicotiana undulata | reverse complement strand
TTAAAAAAAAAAAAAAAAAAAAAAAAAAAAACGAAAACAAGGAACAAGCTATACATGTCAAAACACTATCCTAAGTCCAAATTATGAACAATAAGGGACAGAATGTGGATACTTCACCAATTTTATATAAATGTTGTCGGACACTAAACAATCAAATAACGTGCCTCTAACTAAATATTGGAAAATGACGATTTCGAACAACAGCTTGGCACAAGGTTATTCATTCCACTTTGAACACACTCAATTAAGTAATTGATTGATTATTCCTTAATTAATAGGTTCCTCAGTCATAGTAGTCAAACGTTGTCTATGGTTCAAATGGATTAATCATAGCTTGATCATTATCGCTTCTTTTATCTCAAAGTTAATAATATTCCCTAAATTTAATTTTTTTTCTTCTCTTTTTTATGTAGGGTAGCATTAATTAATGCACAAATTACTAGCCTTTTTGGCCAGATTTTCACATAATGATAATATAACAAGCTCATAAATTTCCAAACAAAAGCTTATTCTCCAACAATAATTTCATCATAATAATTAATGGCAGCAGAAATGTCGTCTGATATTGTTAAATTAAAGCTTAGGCAATAAATGTTGGTAATAGAATCTGACTTTACTTCTGTATTTTAATTCTTTGATTATGCTGTGCCTAATTGACTGTTCCTCTTTTCTTTTGTTGTGGTCAACAAATGTGACTGTACAACATTTCTTTATATTGCAAATTAAGTTTAGGGTTTAGATATGAAGAGTCAATCACGTTGTTCTTTTCTTCATCATGCTTTGAAATATATGACAATTTTGACCACCTTACCATTTTTAATACTATATTAGAGATTGTGATATTTTTTTATATCAATTTATTTGTATGAAATTTAATTGTATATCGATTTTTTTTTATTTTTAAAATAAGAGTTTAAAGCAGTTTGTGCTATAGGTTGTGACTTTTTCATACCTAAATAACTAGATATTAGCCCATACCACTTCATACTTTGACTCGTTAGTAGTGAAACAAGAATAAGATTAATTATAAGAATAGAGAGAATACTACTTGGAAAGAAGTCAAATATAATTTGAACAACATACAGAAAGTGCCGTTTGATTATTTAGAAAGAAAATTTTCACAGTTGACAAAAAAATTAAAATATTTGGGACGATCCGAAAATAAGGAAATAAAATTTTAAAACAAATCATCTAATTCAATTATGAAACTAAGGTACTTATTATGGCTTGGAAACATATAATGGGGCAAAAAGTCGGGCACGAAATTCATTAACATAAATTTTGACACCGAAATAGGGGTGGCAACTTTCTTGCACTGTATCAACACGAGTTGTGGTGGAGTGGTAAATATTCCTTTACTCTTAATTAAAGATCTCGAGATCAAGTCCTGGATGTGAAATCATCTTTGTTAAGGAGTATTTTGCCTTCCTAATATAGGACTTCCTAGCACGAATTTGAATTTGTTGGGGTCGCAATGCAGATACTGGATTCCGGTGAGAAACCAATTTAAAAAAAAAATTAACGTACCAACATGGATTGTGGTAGAGAGGTAAATACTCATTTACTCCTAACTAGAGGTCTTGAGTTCGAATCGTTGGCATTGAGTCATTTTTGTTAGAGGACATTTTGTCTCTAATGTGAGACTTTTCAGCACAAATTCAAATTTATTCGGACTCAAATACAAATACTGGACGCCGCGTGAAAGACCAATAAAAAGCTTTCTTTGTAGCATACTAGTAGTTTTTTTTCTTTTGGACAAGAAAAGAAAAGGCCACCGACAGTAAAGCAGTAAGTATCAAGCAACTGCTCAAAGGGATCAAGCAATTATTTTTCTTCTTGTTTTGCAGAATTGCTGATAAGCTTTTCACCTACATCTACTGTTGAATTACCAACCAACAATCTTTCATTAATAAGCACTACATTATCATTTAGGTTAGCCAATAAGCTTGGTCCTTCTTTGATTATGTTTGAGAAATCTTACGGCTTGTTTGGACGGTTGTTATGTATCGTTTTATAATATATCGTACAGTATTGTGTATTGTATTGTACTGTAGCGTTTTGATTTATATAATATTTGGATAGATTGTATCGTTTGCCGTCGTTTCATGATGTCATGCACCAATAATATGAAGAATTATGTTGGAATATTATCAAGAAAAAGTAAGGTACGAGATAGAATGAATAATATAAAAAGGTAGGGTAAAAAATAAAATAGGATTATTTATTAATAAGGAAGGGCAAGATGATAGAAAAAAATAAGAAAACGACGCGACCACTAGGTCTTTCCATAAAATAACACTTTTCGTCGTTATGTAAATGATACTATACAATAAAATTTAAGTAACAATCAAAACAAACATTGTATTTAAAGTAACAATACGATAGTGATTGTGTAAACTATTAAAATTTTACTAAATTTAAATCCATATAAAATTTGGATTTTACCATAATTGGACATATACTAGACCAAACAAATATTATGGACTAGTATGCTTGGGCCAATTATTTATATCTAATCAAATTAATTTAAATAAACGTCCAATGAAATTGGTCTAGCCCATTTTTCCATCAAATGGATCGGCCCATAAACCTCAAGCACAATGACGCACAAGGGTCTACTCTACCCCACACCTATATAAAGGGGTCTTAGGGTAAGAAAAAGAGGAACAAACAAGTAACCACAAGGAAAGGCTAAATAAGCTTTGAAGAATAACAACAAGGTCTCCCTCCACTTCTACAATCTTCGTCTGCGGTCAAATCCAACGGCGAACTCAAATCATAGTTGGGCGGGTTCAAATCTTTTGTTCTTGATTACCAACACCAAATCCGGGTTCATGAAGATCTTCAAATTATTCGTGATGCACTATAAATCTGAAATCCGTCCAGTTCAAGATCATGCTCTCAAGCTCTTGAACCATCGTGAGGAGAAGAATCAGAGGACTACACATCTTTAGATTTGAGATGTTTTAGAGATTGTAACCCCATCACTTGAAATCAAATATAATATTTGTCGCTATATTTCTTGTCTTGATTATTAAATTTTCAGGAATGAAATTTAGTTACAAATTTTGGCACGCCTAGTGGAACGATCTCTACTTCTCATCTCTTCTCTTCGAAGTTCAAGAACACCAAGATGACCTTACTACATCTGATTCCAAAAGGGGATTGGAAGTTGCCATGGAGATTGTTGGCCAAATCAAAAGAAGCAAAGCTGAGATGCTAGGACAACAAATGCTTGAAGTGTCGTCCACAACTCATGTTTTTTGTTCATCTTCTCCAAAAGAGAAGTAAGATCCTCTTCGTATATGCTAGAAGAAGGGAACACCATTGCTGAGGTGGTCGAACAAACTTAGGCACAATTCAATCTTTCAAAAGAATGTCATCACCAGTCCCACAATCCCTTTATGCAGAAAGGTGATCACGTCTTGAGAAACGAATTTTCACCAATCTCTCCTCTTGTCACTCCACAATCTGCTCTCTTGCCAAGTGATGATCCATACCATTCTTCGCCATATGTGGTGGTCATGCAAACGACGATGATAGAAGCTTCTACCATAGAAGAACAACTTGCAAATTTGACAAAAGCAGTTAAAGGCCTGGCAAAGTACATGAAATATCAAGATGATAAACTTTCCAAGTTGATGAATAAGGTGGAGAGTATGACAGAGGAAGAATCAATCCAAGAACCTATGAAGCTTCTAAAAATTCAAGAGAAAGGAGAGTGTTCTGCAAAGATAGCAATAATGACCAAACAACTCCATGTCTCTTCTGATGGACAGATTCATGTTGAGCAATTGAAGGACTTTATCATAGGAGCCATCAAAGATAAAATCGAGTCTTTGCCTAAATCTTTCCTTACATACGCAAAGTCGTACATACAAAGGTTTGTTAACTTTAATATGCCAACCATATATCAACCCCTTAAGCTTCAACAATTCGACAGTAAAAGGATTCCCAAGAATCATGTTGCACACTTCGCCGAGACGTGCAATGATGCTGGAACTTATGATGATCACCTTGTCAAGCAGTTTGTTCGATATCTCAAAGGAAATGCTTTCAATTGGTACACATATCCTGAACCTAGTTCCATTTATAGTTGGGATCAACTCGAGCAAAAATTCCTCAATCGCTTCTATAGCACGAGGCGAATTGTGAGCATGATTGAACTTACAAATGCCCACCAACAGAAGGAGGATCCAATTATCGAATTCATCAAACGTTGGAGGAGTTTAAACATCAACTGCTAAGACCATCTTATAGAAACTTCTGGCATCAAAATGTGCATCCAAGGTATGCATTGGGTCCTTCGGTACATCTTGCAAGGAATAAAGCCTAAAACTTTTGAAGAGTTGGCCACTCGTTCACATAATATAGAATTGAGTATGGCTACACGTGGAGATCAAAGGTTGTCTATCTTTGAGACTCACGACGGAAAAGAAGTAGACGATACTGACGACATGGGAAAGTATTCATCCGAAACTGAAATCGAAGAGTCCATGTATGTTGCAGCGCTCCTTGACGCATGATCCTAAACTGCACGGCATGACTCTCCTTGACGCATGAGCCTAAATTGCAAGTTCTGATGCTATTTGACACACTGGCATAAATTGTATGCCACAAAGCTCCTCAAATTCGAGCTAACTCTTCAAGTTTTAAATCTTCATAAGTTCGAAGCAAATCTTCAAATTGAAAATCTCTTCAAATTTAAGCAAAGTCTTCAAGATATAAAGCTCTTCAAATTTGAGTAAAGTCTTTAAATCAGAAAGCTCTTCAAATTCGAGAAAGATCTTCAAATTCAAACAAAGTTTTCAAGTTGCACAAACCACCAAAAAATTTGAGCAAAGTCTTCAAGTTGCAAAGCTCCTCAAAACATGAGCATGAACTGCATGTTACTCCTTGTTTGCACGAGTATAAATTGCATACAAAAAAAAATTCACACTTTATCTGAACTATGTAACGACTTGATCTTTTTCACCGAAGTAGGTAGGCAGCTTAGAGTTTCATTCTAAATTTAGTCACATGAAAAAAGGTTTATTGTTTTATCACAACGACCAAAGTGAAGTTGTTCAATTCAAGGTTCTTCGCAAGTCTCAAAGTGAAGTTGATAGCTAGTGGGTCCTTTAACAAACACCTCCTGGATGGTGCCACACTTGAAAAGAAATACAAATATGAGCTTGTGCAAACTTCAAGGATGGAATGATTAGCCATCGTAATCTACTTACATCAACTTCTTCATAGTAGATGGGTTTTGGTATGAGCATAATCTTCCAACTCAAGTTATATCTCGCAGCCAAAAAGAAGTGATGCCTCTGTCGCGCCCCCTTTTTCTATCGCACTGGTTAGGTACGGAGAGATCGTGTTTATGACCTTTTGGACAACTCCTTAAAAGAAAGGGTTTAAGGAAGAGTCGCCACCTAACGAGTTTTATGGTGAGTTAGGGCACCTAGAGTTGATAACTCATGAACTAGTTCGCGTTACTAGAGATTGGGTAAGGGCTTGAAATTATCCCAAGGGGAAGGTGTGATGCACCCCTCAAGATCCACAACTGTGGGTCCCAGCCAATAAGTTTTGTGAATTTGGACGGTGAACAAGTAACAAGTAACAAGTAACAAGTAAGGTTCATGTAAGAGGGGATTTCAAACAAGCATAAAATTCTTTTGGAGAAAGTATAAAATAAACATTTGCAAAGAAACTGTCCTAGGTTTAAAGTAATACGAATCACTTCAATGCAATACCCGGTATGTCACACCTCAAAGAGGCGGCTACACGTGGTATTAGCGCACCGGTCATCATATCCGTATTCTACCCTCCCCACCCTGTAAAGGTTATTAAAATGCGTGTGTTGGTTACGAATGCTTATTGCGTGCCGTTACCCGTCCTATAAGTCCTGGAGGGTGTTTAGGACTACTAATCCTACAAGGCAGGAACTAGGCTGAACCCTTAGGTCTAAAGGATAAAATACTAGGCGACATACAAAACAAGTAGGTCTGCACATAAAAGGGAACATATAAAGACAAAGAAAGGCTCACAGGTCCCTCCACACATAGACATGTAAGTAGCACGTCTTAAACACGATTAAAGTCTCAAGACAGGAGTTAAAAAATAGGAATTTTAGTAAAATAGTAAGTCGTAGGAATCTGGGTTAGAAAACTTAATGAAGATAGAAAATTTAATCAGGACTGATAGTTGATTTCAAAGATACAGTAGCTAAAGGCAGCGGTAAAACTTAGAAATGTGCAGTGATTTAAAGCTTTTATTAAACATATATGAAAGTCATTAAAGCAGGGGTTTGAATTAACATAGTGATTTTAAAAGATAAGGGACTAAAATACAGTGGCTTAACATAGAGTAATAATTATTAGTTTACAGAGAACTTGTAGTAAAAGAAGTAGGGGGATGGTATCAAAATATAGTAACTTTATCAAAATATAGTAACCTTCAAGAAATACAGAGCAAGGATTTGAAATGGCATGATTTCAAGCAAAGTGAGACATCTTTGAAAACCCAGTAGTTGGAAAACATAATAGAACGGGAATCAGTAAAAATCAGTAAAAGGAAATAGATGCACAACTTCAAGATTGTTTAAGATAGAACAAGAGTTTTAATAAAAGTAAAATGAACTTCAGTGAGGTAAAACAAGAGTGGGAACAACAGGGTTCAAAATGTTCAAAGGGGCTGATTAAACTAGTAGATTTGATTTAATGCGTATTAGGCCTAAAGTTTGCCTAGGCGTCGTATACATTGCCTACTTATTTTAAAGAGTGAACATGCATATTTGGATTTTGATTTTAATAGATACATGTTTGCGGGAAATTGTTTCAAGTAGGTTAAACATATTTTATGAGAGTATTAGATTATGTTAACTAGGCGTTCAAGTTTTGATAAATGAGAAATCCTAAGGGCAGGATATCTAATGCACAAAGGTATCATCCTAAAGAAACATGGTTTCTATATGTCATGTTTATAAAATGCATGAGCAATACCTTATGACAGCCTTTGTTACTCATTTAGTTATACCGGAACATGGTGTCAGATGGCGTGAATATAATAGATATGTTGAAATGAAGAACCTAAGAATGATTTTTTAATGTATGGTATGCATGTCCTAAGCATGATACTATTGCGCACATAGAGAAATAAATCCTAAGTCATGATTTCTACCTATACTACACTAAACATGCATAATTCCCTCCCATATTCACTATCCAGCCCCAATCGTTTGTTTACAAATTATTACACACCATAGCAAATGAATTACAGTAATTGCAAAGGGAAAAATAAGAAGTTATCTATAGAGAGCCTTCAAACAGGACCAACCTTCCAGCCTCACCCCTTTCGAGCTTCACAGCCTTACATAGCATGGGTGCGGCAAAGCTCCCAAAGGCCCTTGTGAGGGCCCTAGCCAATACCAGGACCCAACAGTTGCCAAAGTTGAGATAGGTGCAGTGTAGAATTACCTGCCTCAGTGTGTCAAAGTTCAGAGGGAACTCAAGGTCCCTAAGCAATGCTCACACTGAGGAGGTGGAACCTAAAGGTCTAAGAGTAGTGTGAAGTGCAGGAAGGAGTAGTTAAAAAGAGTTGAGTTTGAAAAGGAGTTTTTAAATAACATGGCTTTAGAGGATACTATAAAGATCTTTTATGTAAAACCAGTTTGAAAAGGAAGAAGTAGAATGGTCACAACTTAGAAGGTATGCAGAATTCAAGAAAAGCAAATACAAATAGGGGAAAGGGATTGGGGACAAGTAATGGTAGCAACATATTTGCAGTAATCAGTCCTTAGAACAAAATTGCATATTTTCACAGGATGTGATATGCCAAGAGTTTATCATATATTATAGATGGAGATACAAATTTGAGAATACTAAGTATTATAGGTGCATTATAAGCCAGGCAATACATGAAGAGATGCTAAATATGCAGAAAGGAGAAGTAAAGAGTCACATAGGCCATAATGAATCATAGAGAAGAAAACAGGAGTCATGCTAGGCTAGAAGAAGAAGAGAGATCATAGAAAGAGAGTAGACATACTAGTTACATGGTAGGCAATAGAACCATAAGTAAAAGCACAAAAGAAACAATAAGAATCTTAACCAAAATTGAAACATATTGTTTTAGGATGTTGTAAACTTAAATTAGAACATACTAGTGTTAAGAGAGAGAGCAAAGCAGAAGAGAGCAAAGTGATAGCATTATTAGCCTTGGCTTACAGCCGGCTAATAATAGGCAAGAGTAGAAAGCAGCAAAGAGATACAGAAAGAAAGAGCACAAGAGAGTAGTATAGAGTGTGGATGTATGTGTGTGTTCGTGTGTTCAGTATTGAAACAGTGAAGTATTTATAGTTGAAAACAGGTGATCAAAATAAGGTAAGAATCACAAATGCATGGTAATAAGAGAAAGCAGAATCCCAATTAGTCAGGAAATCAATGACACAGTTCCCTTGAATTATGGGATTCAAACTCAGAAATGGCAAAGACATGCAGCCACATAAGGTAAAGGAAAATCAGTACCATACTAAGTAAGGAAATAATCCAGATCTGTTAACCAAGACAATCACTCCCTTAAGTCAAGGGATTTAAATTCCAACGGTAAATCACATAATTACATAAGGAAAAGTAAAAATCAGTCAAGAATCAACAAGGAAAGAATCATAGCTCATTAGGTATAGGGTAAATAATTAAAGCTAAGTTCGAAATATTCTAATTAAGGACATAGACAATAAGAATATAGTACCCCATCAGACAAGTTAAGTGAATCGATTGATTCGAATAGGAGAGGTAAAAATTGAAGCCTCGAAGAAAGGTTTATCAATCAAACCCCAATGTATGGAGTCCAGAATCAATCAACGAAGAGTCACAATTCTATATTCATCATATAAATAGACAAGAATGACCAGGCATGTAAACAGGCTGGTTGAACGAGTGTAAGTAGAAAGGTGCAAGTCTGAACAATCGAAATAGACATAAGCACATAGTGGTGGTATACGTTAAGCTAATAGAACTCAGTAAACATATTTGAGGCAGATAATCATGACAACTCAACAAGAAACAAACAGAGTCATGCTAATACACAGAACCAACGAAGATGACTTAGTAAAATTAGGGCTTTTAACACAAGCAAGGTAAAAATCTAGTAGAATCACAGAATCATCATGATATGCAAAGAACAGACTTAAAAGAAAGAAGAAACTCAATTCAAAACAAGCGTAAAAAGGTTCTGAGAAACCCTAGTTTTAAAAGGAAGTAAAAGCGTTTAAAAGTCAAAGATTTTTAGAGATTGAGTCAAGAATAATGTAAAACATAAAGAAACAGGCTTGAAACATTTAGAAACACCATAGAACTGATAGGTTTAGGCAAAAATTAGGGTTTCAGAGAGGATTGAAGATAACCGGAGAACCTGTTGCGAAGCTCGAAGGTAATGGTGATTGTGGCATGGTCGTATCAAACCCCACCTGAGAAGGCCGGAAAATCATCAAAGCAGGAGCCCCAGTAGTGGTCCAGCATGGTCGAAACCCATAGAGGTCTCAAAGACGGAGAGGATCAGAGAGATAAGGCTTCAAGGTGGCTGGTGGTTGAAAGGAGGTGAGCCTAGAAGTGGCCGGAGATGAAGGCTGGAGACCATTGAAGAACCAGAAGGTTCTAGAGAGAAAGGGGAGANTTTTTAACCATTTGGGGTTAAAAAAAAAAAGAGAGAAGGGGAGGGGTGGTACTGTAAAAAAGGGGGGGGGGGGGGGGGGGGGGGGGGTAGGTAAATGTTAATTAAGTAAGGGATGATTTGGGTCGTTGATCTCATTTGATCAACGAATCAGATTTAATAAGGGGTTGGGCCGGGTTACTATTGGGTTTGGGCTGGGTTAAAATTTCTGAAGGGTTGGGGTTAATTGGGTTTAGAGATTAGGTTAAAATGTGGCTAGAATTTAAAATAATATGGCTAATTGTTAAATACCCGTAAAAAATAGATAATTAATTAATTACAATAGCTAATAGTTGTATAAAAAATAAAATTAAGTTAAAATAGGTAGAATTACAATAATCAAACAATATTAAAATGTAAGAAACATAAATTCGAATTTTAAAGGTATAAAATGTCTAGTTATGCCATATTTGCAAAAGTGATTGTAATTGCAATTAAATAAGACCAGATTGGCCAATTTACAAAATAATTAGATTTTAATAAGTCAAAAGTGATTATAAATGACATAGTGAACTGGAAAATATTTTGAAATTATTTTAGAGCACAATTTATGGATTATAAAAATATACAATATTAAATAAATAGGGAAATAATTTAGATAAAAAATATGGAAAAATAGAAAAAATACTCATTATTACAAAGAGTAATTTAGAAAACTTATATGCAAGTTTGCAAATAATTTGAGGAAAAATTGGGTATCAACAGTTGCCCCTCTTTACCCGGGAAGGATGAAGAGTTGTCGGGTAAAGATATGATGGCCAATTTTGACCGAGATGAAACTGCGGGATAGAATTTGGCCGCACCTAGGCTTCTGCGTTGCCTACATATCCCTGGTTTTACAGGAATCAAGCTGTATGTAGTTCCGGAATTATCGGCGAAATATACCGGTGATGTTTCACAAGAACGGACGCAAGATGCATGGTAAGGTAAAAGTAGGAAGGTCTTACGGGGTTGTATCGGAGAACTGGAGCGGTCTGCTCCTGCCTGGCTGGTTGTCCCGGCCGGATTACCTGCAAATAAATAACAAGCATATACCGTGCATAATATAAACATGATGCAAGTTCCCGCTGGACTATGAATGCTGTCTTTGGACATTTTAGGATGATGTCCTTAGACCATGATATCCTGGGCCATGAATCGCTTGGTGCGGGATTCGCAGGCTATGAAATGATGTTCTCGGTCCATGAAGATGGTGCCTCTGAACGATGACGCCTTTGGACAAGTTGGCGATATTTCAGCCCATGAAGAATACAATAGTATGATGTTGACAAGACAAAGCCTAGTCTTGCGATTTGAGAGAAGAAAGAAGGGCAGAGCTTAGCCCGAAAGAAAGCGTAAATAAATAACGTAACGAAAGGTGACTGCTTTGAAAAGGTAGAAAGGAGCGTAGCGTAATGAAGTAAGATGTGAAGAGACGTAGCGTAGAACCTCGGAAGGCAGAATGATAGCCTTATGCAATGCAGAAAATAAAATGCGGGGGAGGCAGCGCTAACCTCGAAAGGCAGTAAGGTAGCCTTATGCAAAGATGCGAATGCAAATGGAGGTAGAGCTTAACCTCGGAAGGCAGAAAGGTAGCCTTATGCAAAGATGCGAGAAAATGCAGAGAGACAGCGCTTAGTCTTGGAAGGCAGAATGGTAGCCTCATGCAAAGATGCGAATGCAAATGGAGGTGGAGCTTAACCTCATGTAGATGGAGACAGAGCTTAGTCTCGAGAGGCAGAAAGGTAGCCTCATGCAAATATGCGAACGCAAATGGAGGTAAAGCTTAACCTCAGAAGGCAGAAAGGTAGCCTTATGCAAATGCGAATGCAGATGGAGGTAGAGCTTAACCTCGGAAGGCAGAAAGGTAGCCTTATGCAAATGCGAATGCAGATGGAGGTAGAGCTTAACCTCCGAAGGCAGACTGATAGCCTTATGCAATGCAAGAAAAAAAACGATAGTAAGAGTTCTTAGCTGATGATGAAGTGCGATTGTTGTGAATGAAGTATCATTTGCAATGATGATGACGTCGCGGAGGGTTTATTTAAATATTGTTCACGCGTTTTACTGTTCACCCGAGTACTGTTCACCCGAGTACTGTTCACCCGAGTATTGTTCACCCGAGTTACTGTTCACCCGAGTTACTATTCACCTGAGTTACTGTTCATCCGAGTTACTGTGAAAAAAATGCAACAACTTTTCTTCTAGTCTAAATTGATCCGTTAACATTTCAAAATCCACCCGAGGCCCTCGAAAATCTCAACAAATATACCAACACGTCCCATAACATCATTCGAACTTAGTCATGCCTTCGAAACACCAAAAACAACATGAAAACACCAAAATCACATCAAATTCAAGCCTATGAACTTTGAAATTCCTAAATTCCACCAACGACGTTGAAACTATCCAAAACAACTCTGATTGACCTGAAATTTTGCAGACATATCCAAAATGACATTACGAACATGTTCCAATTGTCGGAATTCCATGACCCCGATAGCTTATTTTCCACTGCCGACCAAAAATCGCCAAAACTTTCGCCAATTCAAGCCTAATTCTACATCGGACATCACAAAAATATTCCGAACACAGTCCTAAGTCCTAAATCACCTAACGAAGCTATCCGAGCCATAAAATCCGCATTCCGAGGTCGTTTACCAATAAGTCAACTCCCAGTTGACTTTTTCAACCATAAGGCTATTTTTAGAGACTAAATGTCTCACTTATCACTACACCCATTCCGAACCCGAGCCAAACGACTCCAACACATCATAAACAGTATAATCAATGCATGACAAGGAAAAAACAGTAATAATAAGGCAGATTCTACAGAATGACCGACCGGGTCGTTACATTCTCCCCCACTTAAACATACGTTCGTCCTCGAACGTGCCTAGAGTTGTTCCAAACACCACCAAAATTGCCGTGTAACCTACCATGCACAGCTTCTGAGGTGATCCCACCTCTCCCTAACCCATATAGGTCTAATAGCACAACACATTTGAAATTTCAGAATCCAATCTTGACTCATAAACCTTAGAACCAAGTTTTCACTTCTGAAATAATTTTCAAGATCAAATTTCCACGACTATAAGCTGAAATAATCTGACCATGCCGTATCAAGCCATATCCGTACCACCAGATGAAATCACATAATACACCGCATGACTCAACCACCCATAGCGATAACTCCTAATCACAATAGCTGCTCAAACAACTCAATACCGGAACATACCCTCTTATCAAACCATGCCTCGCTCTAACACTTCCATATATTGCCAATGATGAAAGAGACACGTAGAAACCAACAACCATTCGTCCGTTCAGTATCAATACCATCCAGATCCATAACTTGTGCAACTTGTGCATTCAATAACTACATCCCAATGGCTCAATTCATTAAATAAAGAAGACCCACACGAGAGGACTATCCTGCCATTAACTACTACTATCACAGCATCATACTAGAAGCTCGGAACACATCGTGAAACCATATCACACAAATCTGACACCAAGGATCATACCTCTACTTAACTCTGCTACAAAGCGTGATCACATCCAACCGCTGGACCACATGAAATATTCCAATCCACCTTGCTCAAAATCAATAACCATGCAAAATTCGACATAAATTGCTCAAAGTGCATTGCCATAACCACGGGGAAATCGGGCGATACCATGCCACCCGAACCAGAAAGAACATCACCAATACGTCTCAATCTTGCAACACCCAATTACTTACCTTACCCAAATCTCGCTATAAAGCCCCGATAGAATCGCACCCTATGCATATATAACCAACAATCACCACTCCTTGAAACACCGAAAGACAACTCATAGATCACTCCAAAATACGAATAAGCTCAATGACAATCGAATGGTACATCCCTCAACCATAGCAGTTCGGAGTCAAGTATTTCGACCTGTTGCAGAACACACGCCCATACTAGGCCTATCAATAACTCTAAATCATCTCTGGTCACCCACAACAGATAGATAACTCTCCGAAAGTTCACAATGACTGAGTCATGGCACATAGATAACACCTGACTAACTTTGCTCGCATCTTCACGGTCTACAACCACAAAATAACTTGTTCATGAGAACTCTCAGTCTCGAAATCCATAAAGCGCACCAATTACCATATTTGATCTCCACTCCACTGCTCGAATACATAACACATCCCTGATACTCAATCCTTCCACGAGGGATTCCCCCATAATTCCTCTGTGTCACCAAGAAACCTTGAATATCAGCAGTCGATCCAATAAGAGAGCGCCGTAACACCAATGAAGCACCCTTATTCAAACACATTGCCTTAAACACATTGTCCTTTATGAATGTATACTCTCATCCAGCCACCCAATAGTGGAATCCTTTACCTAGTCATCTGAAACTGCCAGTGCTAACCTTCCTTCCAGAACTGAACCGTGACCTCACATATGCCACTCTCCACCATACACAAAATATCGAATACGCCATGAATCCTATGATAAATATGAGAACTTCATGCTCCCTTCCTAGCAACAAACAACTACGTACCCAACTATCCAAGAACTTTCCATTTATCTCATTTAGAAGCAAAATCACTATACATCACATGGTCCTCACACCAGTAGAAAATATACATCTCTAACCGTGGTAGAAATCATCAAGAACTCCTGAATCACATTTGTACAACACCAAACCGCCAAGACTGAATCCTTCCAACTCAACCAAGCTACGCATGCCACCAAATTCCAAGAGAATTGCTAAGAAACACCTGTGACAACTCATTACCTTATAAACACCCAAAGAACTAACCATATCACTTATCATGTCGATACGACGTACTACCAAGCTGTCCTATTTATCCAAGTTCCTTCTGACTTACCTTTGAATTGATACTTCTTCTTGCCATAATACCAAAATTCTCAATCCCGACTCACCGCACGAAACCCGAGCATAAAAAAATAGACCGTCTAAGGCTCATAAGCCGCTGAATACACTCTCAAACATCCCCAAAGCACCACATCAAAAATACTTACCCTAAATAGACTTTATGCGAATTTATAGTCATTACCTTCGCTTTCTTGATACTGATGAATAGAATCCATGATAATGCAAATACACCACAAGCCTTGACATTTTCCCCGTAAATCTCAGTTCTAGCCCCTTTCACGCCTTGAAGACCCTCAATCGCTACATATAACCTTAAATCCGTCTGAACCATTCTCGAACGTCGGTCACTCTACACAATTTCTCAATTTCACTGACCAAGTAACCAGAACGACCTGACCCCGCTTGCAAACCACATACTAAGAAAGTCATCCACACCTTTGAAGTAACAAGCACACTCACACATTGCACCCGCTACACTTTCAAGTACCACTCAATCATTCCATAAATCCCACTATCCGTAAGGTATATTACAACCTGTATCGAAGAAATTCCATTACTCGAGTCATTCCCAGACTCCACCTCTGCAGGTCATAATTGATTCACCAACATACCTTGAACCGAAATCAATACAACACATAATCGTGTAATCGTCTTATCATTAGCGGACTCCCCCACTTGGCTCAAAGCCAAAGATCAAGACAAACACTAACTCATGATGCTCATATGCTATCATTGCCACCATACTGTGGTGAGATTCAACTAAATCCTCCATAAGCTCATATTACCCAAACCATCTAACCCTCAAATCGTATGCAAATCTTGTATTCACCATAGTAATGGTCATGCCAACTCCCACAAGCGATCTAAACTCAGATTACAATATACATCATTTTGCTGATAGAGAGAACTTACTACAAATGAACATAAGGGTCACACACCTCAGGACAACCCGCAGGAGATACCTTGCCTGCTTAACCTCAAAATGATATCTCCCTATACACTTACGAAAATCATAGATATCACGCAATCACTATAGCTTCCTATATTAGAACACAACCACTGCCTGCCCTCCAGACATCCCATTAAGCGGTATAAGAACCTGAAGTTGATGGCAATACTAACACTGGAGTTGTGGTCAAGGAAATATTGAGCTTCGGGAAGCTCTACTCACACTTGTTCGACCACCTGAATACCCTCACTGGACACCACGTGCCCCAAGAATGCTACTGAACTGATCCAAAATTTCACACTTGGAGAACTTCGCACGAAGCTTCTCCTCCCTATGACCTTGTAATACCATTATCAATGCTGAGTATGCTACCCCTGGCTACGAGAGTATGACAGGATGCCATTGATAAATACAATAAAAAAGGAGTTACAACACGACTGAATATATCGTCAATCAAATACATGAACGATGTTGGGGCGTTGGTCGGCCCAAAAGACATCACCGGAAGCTCAGAACACAACAGGAAAATCCACTCCACAACTACGCTACACGAGAGGTCCTTCAATACACTCACAGTTCGAAGCCATAATCTAACTCAATGCAGAAGTCAAATACTCAATAGTTCTTGCTACATCTCCTGCCAATTCATTTTGTCACCCTCAAACAACCTGAACACATCTAACCATCATATCACACTCACCATGAAGTCATCTAGTCACAAATTTCCATCAATAAGGAAACAAACGGACATATAAGTCCCCCAACACATGTGCTCACCCAAATGAAATCTCAGCACTCAAACCACAAACAAAAATCCGGCCTCAAGTCCTTCCGACTGGCCCATTATCAACATGAAAACAATCACATCTCACCCATGGAAGTCACAAGCCGACGACGCACAACTGATACCAAGCGCTCGCGTGCGCATTCAAATACATGAAAGGAATTCAAATAGTTACGCTTTTGGCTGAATAAATGGATTCGCACGACAAGAATTCAAGAATGTGGGATGTTTCCTAAGAGTTCTGCAGCCTTTCGAAGATAAGTACAGACGTCTCCGTACAGATCCGCAAGACTCTACTAAACCTGCTCATGACCGTTGAGTCCTATGTAACATAGTGCTCTGATACCAACTTGTCACGACCTCAAATCCTAACAGGCCGTGATGGCACTTAGTTTAATCAAATATCGCAATATCATTTAATATCCGCATAGCAAGTATGAAAATTTCCTAAGTCTTTAAACAAATATAAAATAATCCACTGTCTAAACAATTCCCCCAGGACTGGAGTCAACATGGTCACGAGCATCTAAGAAATAAAATGAACTCTGCTAATGTCATAAACAATGTCTAGGAATCAAATGCTAATACTGATAAGGAAGGGAAATGAAGAAGCTGCGGACGCTGGACAACTACCTCGAAATCCCATAAATGCTGCTGATAACGAGCGAATATGGCTACTGTTCCGCACTAGTACCTGGATCTGTACACAGAGGTACATGGAGTAACGATGAGTACGCCAACTCAGTAGTAATAAAAATAAATCACAGTCTGAAGAATAAGAAACACACAGCATAATTACACCAATCCACAAAAAAGTAAAATACCACAGTTCAAATAAGTGTATATAAGTTCAAACCAGTTTCCGTAAAATTCTTTAAAACAAGTATATTTTCCAGTATTTCTCGGTAAAACTCTCAAAATATCATTTTGAAAAATGAAGTCAATCATGGTCAAAACTCAATAAAATATCATCATACATCTGCCCCTCGGGCCATAATCATCACTCGTAAATATTCCCTCAGCACCTCACCATCTATGTGTAACAGTCACTCAGCACCTCACAACCACTCATGCCTCCCAATCACTCGTCACTCGGCACTCGCACTCAGTAGGTGCCTGCGCTCACTGGGGGTGTGTACAGACTCCGGAGGGGCTCCTTCATCCCAAGCGTTATAAATAAGCCAAATCATGGCATCAATCACTCTCAGGCACTCGACCTCTCTCATATCATAACATCCTCACAATGTAGTCTCTCGGCCTCACTCATTCAGACACTCTCAATATGCCACTCGGGCCACTCAAGAAATAATATCAACATACTCTGAGTGTCAAAACAATTATCAAGAAGGACTGAGTGAAA
The DNA here is from genome assembly GCA_005239495.1 of Nicotiana undulata. Classification (NCBI taxonomy): domain Eukaryota; kingdom Viridiplantae; phylum Streptophyta; class Magnoliopsida; order Solanales; family Solanaceae; genus Nicotiana; species Nicotiana undulata. The sequence continues at coordinate 57,086 of ML295595.1, read as the reverse complement.
AATCTTAACATATCAAGTCAGGAATATCATTAAAATAGCCCCCAAGGGGTTAAACAGATCGGCACTAGGCCCCAAACCTGGCTTACAGCCCAAATATATCAAAAATATATCAATACTATTAAGCATAGGCTTTAAAAGCGATTTCGCAACTCAATAGTCGCCTAAAAAGGAATATATTTCCAAATTCCCAATTTGTGCACTCCAAGACCGTGAAAGGAAGCTAAGTGCGGGGTTTCATACCCTCAGGACAAGATTTAAAGACATTACTTACCTCGAACTAGCCCGAAAAGCTACTCTGCAACACGTTTGCCTCTCGAATCAACTTCTGAGTGCTCCAAATCTACCAATTTCAGATTTTTATCATCAAATTATGCTAAAGGAATGAATTCCAATTGAAAAATATCGATTTTAAGCACAAAAACCGAAATCAGTCAAAACCCGACCCCCGGGCCCGCGTCCAGGAACTCGACAAACTTTATACCAAAATGTTCTTCATCATCTCTCGAGTCCGTACATATAAAGAACTCAAATATCGGAGTTCGTTTGACCCCTCAAAACATCCCTAGAAGGTCTCATAATCTCAAACCCTAACTTCACCTTTTTCTACTGATTTTTATGAATTAAACACTGATATTTTGTTCCTTAATCACAAAAAATCGAGTTTTAGGGTCCAAAATCCTTACCTCAATGAAGAACAATGATTTCCTCTCTTCAAAATCATCTCAAAGCTCTTTTCCCGTTCAAAAATGGTGTAAAAGAGTTTAATGGTCGCTGAGGGTTTATTTAAATATTGTTAACGTGTTTTACTGTTCACCCGAGTATTGTTCACCCGAGTACTGTTCACCCGAGTTACTGTTCATCCGAGTACTGTTCACCTGAGTTACCGTTCATCCGAGTTACTGTTCACCCGAGTTACTGATTCATGCTGCTGTGAAAAAAATGCAACAACTTTTCTTCTAGTCTAAATTGATCCGTTAACCTTTCGAAATCCACCCGAGGCCCTCGAAAATCTCAACAAATATACCAACACGTCCCATAACATCATTCGAACTTAGTCGAGCCTTCGAAACACCAAAAACAACATCAAAACACCAAAATCACATCAAATTCAAGCCTATGAACTTTGAAATTCCTAAATTCCACAAACGACGCCAAAACTATCCAAAACAACTCTGATTGACCTGAAATTTTGTAGACATATCCAAAATGACATTACAAACCTGTTCCAACTATCGGAATTCCATTCCGACCCCGATAGCCTATTTTCCACTGCCGACCGAAAATCGCCAAAAACTAACTTTCATCAATTCAAGCCTATTCTACACCGGACATCACAAAAATATTTCGAACACACTGCTAAGTCCCAAATCTCCTAACGAAGGTATCCGAGCAATAAAATTCGTATTCCGAGGTCGTTTACCAATAAGTCAACTCCCAATTGACTTTTTCAACCATAAGACTATTTTTAGAGACTAAGTGTCTCACTTATCACTACACCCATTCCAGACCCGAGCCAACCGACTGCAACACATCATAAACAGTATAATCAATGCATGACAAGGCAAAAACAATAATAATAAGGCAGATTCTACAGAACGATCGACCGGGTCGTTACAGTATGATTGGGCCAATTATTTAAATCTAATCAAATTGATTTAAATAAAAGCAAAATAAAATTGGGCTATCCCATTCTTCCATCAAATGGATCAGCCTATAAGCCTCAAGCCCGATGGCGCACTAGGGTCTACTATACCCCACACCTATATAAAAGGAATCATAGGGTAAAAAAAAAGAGGAACAAGCAAGTAAGCAGAAGGAAAGGCTAAAGAAGCTATAAAGAATAGCATCAAGGTCTCTTTCCACTTCTACAATCTTCGTTGTGCGGTCAAATCCAAATGCGAACTCAAATAATAGGTGGGCGGCTTCAAATCTTCTGTTCGTGATAACCAACACCAAAACCTTGTTCGTGACGATTTTCGAATTGTTCGTGACGCACCACAAATCTAAAATCCGTCAAGTTCAAGATCAAGCTCTCAAGCTCTTGAACCATCGTTTGTGAGGAGAAGAATCAGAGGATTACATCTCTTTAGATTTGAGATATTTTAGAGATTGTAATTACCCCATCACCTGAAATCGAATAAATTATTTTTCGCTATATTTCTTGTCTTTATTATTATTTTTTAGAAACGAAATTTAGTTTTTACAAATTTATTATTGTACTAAAAATAAAGGTCTGAAGATATAGGCAATCATTTTAATCTATTATCTAAATAATTAGAGAGTAGAAACGACCCACATAATCCAAACAAGCAACCCTGGCTCTATCATTTGGCTCTTTTTCTCCTTTGCATTATTCCCCGCACAATAAAACTTAGATACTTCTTCACTAAATTCATGGCTATGGACTACCGATGAATGAGATGTGACGCTGCACATTCTTTTCCACTTTGTTGTTTCCTTAGGAGGTTACTCCAGTTATCAAAATGGCTCAGTTCAAATTGATGGTTGTTGATTTCTGCTATATGAACAAGAAATTTATCGTTGGCTGTTTAGCCAGTGATTTCTATTTGAAGAATTAAGCCATTCACCCAACCGCTTAAACTAAAAATAGATGGCATATGTATAATATACGCATAATTCACGTACAATATGTATATAACTGTGTATAATCTATGTATACCGATAGCAGTGGCGGAGTCACATTGAAGCAAGGGGTGTCGACACCCCTTCGTCGGAAAATTACACTATTTTGCTAGATAATATTTTTTTATTTTATGTATATTTACTATACGTTGACTCCCTTTGACTTTTCGATGTATCTAATTGTTTATATTTTGAAACCTCTAGATAAAAATTCTAGATCCGCCACTGTGCGGTTAGGAAAACTAAACAAGGACTCCGGAAGACTATTTATGTAAAGATCCTTTTCTATTTTGTGGACTAATAACTACGCCTGGGCCAAGCATGTCAACAAAGCCCATCAAAATATTCCTCTTTGGTCAAATTTTACCTTGTATCATATGGGGAAGTTGAAGCAACTTGAGCAACTACAAGTCTGCTAGTTCACTGTCTACACGTTTCTACAATGAGCATTTCAAACTCAATTAGCCCTCATTGTCCAATTTGCTAGTGGTCTAACTCAAATACATATTGCTAGTAGGTAAAATGCTTGCTCGAAGTTGGTGTTTACACTAGACCAAGTAAATTTAATCTTAAGGGCTCCTTTGCTACGAGAGATAAGGGATTTTCTCTTATTCGTATTAATAGCTATTCTAGGGGGAATATTTTTATGTGGTACTATTTAATAACTATCTTTGTAGTCTCGAAATGTTTCAGTTTATGCTCCAACCTATTATCTGGATATACCAAGAAATATGTACGGTCTAATGAGGCTATTATGAAATATTTACTCATAGGTGTGGCAAGCTCTTCTAATTAAACTGGGATTAAATTTGAGATGAGTTTATCACAAGTTTGGTTGGGATAAAATCCAAAGATTAGTTATCCCGAGATTGTAGTATTTTTTTGTATCCCTATGAGAGGGTGAGATAACTGATCCCGAAATAACTAATCAACGGATAACTTATTTCCAAATAACAACCCTAAGAATTTAATGCAATGGTGGTGTTTGAGCTATCCTGGATTAGATATCTGATTCTGAAATAGAAATACCGGATAAACTTGCACTAATTACCTTCCATTTGGCATAGATTTCGGCTTCATTTTCATCCAAAAAAAAAAAATGAAAACATTGTTTGTTTATGAAATATGATCATTGTTTTGGGAAGAAAAAAAAAACTTCAAAAAATTGCAAGTTCTCAAAAATTGGTTTAAGGCTGTTTTTGGATAAAATATTATTCTCTATTTCAATTTTTCTTCAAATAAAATATATGTCAAACACAAGTTTAACTTTTAAAAATTATTGACATGGCATACCTTCAGATATTGCACCTTTTAACACATGCCTTGCTTGTTCATTCAACCAATCCGTACTCAAAAATTCAATCCAGAATCCAAGACAGAAAAGATTGAAAATTTGAGTGGTGGATAACAAATCAATAACAATGTTAGTTAGACCTACCTCTGGTCCACAACTTCCATAAAGTAGGTCACAAGACTTTCTTCTTTTAGTACATTAACAAATAATAACCAAAAACAAAAAGAAATTACTCGAGCATCATAATTGAATCCCATTTCACAGACTATATGATACATGACATAAACATTTATGATAATCTATTGTTAGATACAACTTCTTAAAGAACTTTAACCCTAGTCCTACATCCTAACTAACCAACGAGGCATACTCGGTGCACAAATTATTCTGCATTCAAGCCCGGATGTAATGTAAGCAGTCTACCTTGATACAAGCATCAGTGGCTGATTCCACAGCTCGAACCCATAATCTATATAGATCTCACGTGCTCGGTGCACAAATCATTCCCCGTTCAAGCCCTAAAAGAGAGTGATGTAAGAAGTCTACCTTGATACAAGTATCAGTGGATGATTCCACGGCTCGAACCCGTGATCTATATAGGATCTCATGTGCTCGGTGCATAGATCATTCCTCGTTCAATCCCAAAAAGGGAGTGATGTAAGCAGTTTACTTTGATTCAAGCATTAGTGAATGATCCCATAGCTCGAACCCGTGATCTATATAGATCTCATGTGCTCGGTGCACAAATCATTCCGCGTTCAAACCCTAAAAGAGAGTGTTGTAAGCAGTTTACCGTGATACAAGCATCTGTAGCTGATTTCACGGCTCGAACTCGTGATCTATAGGTCTTACGAGGATAGCTTGACCGTTGCTACAAAGCTTTCCTTCAAACCAAATAACTTGACCATTACATCCTAACTAACCAAGTAAACTTTAAATAAATAAAAAACAAGAAAGCAAAAATAAAAATAAAATAATTCTAGAAACTGTTTTGGGGAGAAATTGGAAATCCCTGATAGGGCAATTTATACATTCAAGTCAAAAATCAACAACATGATCTTCTTTATTCCTCCTTCTAACAAGAGCAAAATAACCAAGAACAGCACAAAGAGCAGCAACAATATTTCCTTCTTTAATCAAAACCTTAACAACAAAACCAGTAATATCAGCAGTCAATTTCTTGCCTTCTAAAACCAAATCCCTTCTTGGTTTTCCAGCAAAAGTCAACAAAACCAAAATAGTAATCCAAGTAACTAAAGTAGCTGGAACAGCAACAGCTAAAGCTGCTACCATAGACAAAACCCCAAAAGCTAAACCTAATAATACAGATGCATATAAAGCAGGCCAACCAACTGAAGCTGAATTTGACATAGTTGATTCATACCAAGAAAGCACTGTTTTAAGAAAATTCCAAGAAATTGATAATAAAATTGTGTAAACAGAAACAAAGAGAAATACCCATGTTCTTCTTTTGCTCATGATTTTTATGAGAAATATAGAGGAGATTATTGATTGATTTTCTTGTTGTTGTAAAGGTTGTTCCTGTTTGGTTTCTGCCATTGATTTGGTGATTTTGGGTTATATGATTTGATGGCTTTTTTTGGACTTTGATTTTTCTCTCTATTTTTCTTCACTTTCTGCTCTATTTCCTTTTTACCTATTCTGTGTTGTTTCGGTTTTGTGGACAGTTTGGTAAACAAAGCGATAATACTAGAATGCTTTTATTTACCTAAACGAGCCATAACGCGCTTGATAGCGCGTGGTGTCAGTGGACGCGCTTTACTAAAATGAAAAATGTGACAAAATTATTTTTGCCTTCTACCTTTGTGTCAAAATCAAATATTTTTATTAACTACTCCCCCGGCTCACTTTAATTATCTTCTTGTCTGTTTTTTGTGGTTCATAATATTTAATTTTTTAAATATTAAAAATAAATTAATCTTTTTTTGAAATTGCTATTAGAATAAAGAGCTTAGATTCATTTGTTGTATTTTCAATGAACAAATTAAAGTTAGTATGATCAATTTTATTGTTAATTAATATTAAAAGAATAATTTTTTAATATGAGTAAAAACGGTCAAAAAATTAATTAAATTGGGCCCAAGGAAGTATAGTTTAAACATGTTTATCTCAAAATCCGGTCAGTAAGAGGTGATTGGAAAAGAAAACTATTAGGGGTCGTTTGATAGCCGGTTAGAGAGGAGTTATTCATGTATTAAAATTAGGATAACTTTATACATTGTTTGGTTAAAAGAAGGAAAAAAAATAATCTCCACATAGAAGCTAGCATAAGTTATACAATGTTTGGTTGCTTTTTCCTCTTTTCCACATAAAATGTTGCATTGCTAATACAATGTTTGGTTCATGTTTTTCTTTTCCGCATAACTAATACATATATAAGTTATGAGGAGATCTATGTATTATTTATGCAGGGTAGAAGGTGGAATAACTTATACATGTATTAGTAATACTTGTATTAAACACAAATTGACAAGAATACCCTTTATTCAAATTGGTATTTTTTTTGTTTAAAAATATATATTTAAACTATACTAACAATTTAATAAAATAAAGTAAGCTAATAATAAATAACATTCTACATTTATATTATTAATTCTTATATAACTACCGCATGACTAATCCCGGCATAACTAATCCATGCATAACTAATCCCAACATAACTCAACCTTGCATAACTTATCCCTGCATAACTAATACATGCATAACTAATCCCTGCATAACTAATACATGTATAACTTATACCTGCATAACTCTAACCGGCAACCAAACGACCCCTAAGTATATTTTGCCTTCTAAGTTATCCAGCTATCAAAAAGAAATGTCCGGCGAAAATAAGGTCACAAAACAATCCTATTTGGTCAAATACCTAGCGACAAACTCCTATGCTCCTTTCATTACGGTATTTCTGAACAAGACACAAAAATAGTTTTAGATATGAAATCAATCATGATAGAAGATACTTATAATCTATATTTATATCTAACTATATTGTATTGAATTGACGAAAGTCCTTAGTAAAATATTGCTCGTCTTTTTTACTCTTTAAAAATATATTGATATTGAATAAAATAGTAATTTATTTTTCTTCCTAATATTTAAGACTTCTAAATGAACTTAAAAGAATTTTACTATATCTTTTCTTATATGAATTCTGTAGAAAATAATTTTAAAATTAATTAAAATAATTTCCAGGCTATGTGATTTTTGCTAAACAAATTAAAATACTCTTAATGGAAAGGAAAATTGATAACATAGATTTATGGAAATAATCCGCCTATTATACTCCAGTTTGTCCTAAATATTAGAAAAAGTGTAGTTATGGTTGTGTCATAATTAAATTAAATAATTTATATAAGGTAAAATTTAATTAATTTTACAGTTGGTATCTACAGAATTCAAATAAGTAAAAATATATAATAAATAAAATTTTATTTGATAGAGATCCTAAAAATATTAGGAAGATAAGTAAAATTACTGTGTCCAATATAAAATAAATTATAAAGGGTAAAAAAAGCAACAACATTATATAAATATTATACAAAATCTATAAAGAGAATAATATATTATTCGAGTAGAAAAAAAGTTCGAAAATAACTGCATCTTCTTTACTGTCTTAAAAGCATGAAATCAATAAATAATTAAGTCTTTGAATTAATAAATTAGCAAAAAAAAAAACAATTCAATATTTTTCAAAATCATTATATAAGTAATATTATTTGTCAAATTGATAGAACTTTAAACATACATATATTTATTTTCACTAAAAAGCATCGGCCGTGAAGAATAAGAATAAAGCAAAATCCATTATAATATAGTGTTAAAAATTAAATTGCTAAATATGCTAAGTTGAAGCACTAAGGATGTAATATAAGACAAAAGGTATTACAAAAGTGTCGTTATCATTTTTCTTTCTTTTTATATTCATTTCAGTAAATGAAATTCCTTATATTTTTTAATATAGTATTATATATTTTTATAATTCAACATTAGTTACTTAAAACTTTTATTGTTAGTTATTATTATTTTTCTACGAGGAGTTCTACCTCACTTTCCACAAATTTCTAAAATACCAAACGATTCAAATTCTTCAATTTGTTTTGTTATCTCTAAATAATTGTGGTAAAAGTATTTTTTACAAGAGTAGTATTTCATGCATTAAAATTGTAGTATTAAAAGTTTACAAGAGTTAACGGAAATCTAAAATCTCTAAAAAGAATTCTCCCATTACTCAATACAGACATATATATATATATATATATATATATTTCATGCATAAACACTAACTTAGGCTAGTTGATATAGCCTAAAATTAAATAAAAACCTAGAGTTAGCATCATAATTTATTAGTTTATGTCCTACATTATTATCATAGGATGGGGCTAACCCAGTGACTACTTTGCCAAGATGTAATAAAATTGATTGTAATAATTTTCAGCTTCTTTGGAATAGATATTAGGGGATTCAAAACGAGCAAAATAAAGGATTAGAATAATTTGCATAATTTATCAGTTTAAGCACTAAATAAAGCAACGTGTTCAATAAGAAGAATTCACAGTCAAACATAAATATAGTCAACAAGTGTATGCTAAAACCTGTGCCATATATAGATATGGAAACGAGCTTCCATCGGTATAAAGTATTTATAATTTATCATAAAAGCTTAGTTATATATATTTTTTTAATAATAATGGTATAAATATTTTTTAGTACCGTCAAATGCTTATAACATAAAATGCTAAAATAATTCAGAAAAGATTCTGTTTTAGCAGCAAACAAAAGCTTTGGTAGACGCCACTTCGTTTAAAAAGCAGAGATACAAGGAAATTTTCTTGGATACATGATAATTTCGGGTAAATTTAAAAATAGTCAGATTTACAATGGTCATTGTAAAATAATTAGAGTTTCAAAAGTAATTAAAATTTAGTCATTTTTATGTAAAGATAAATTTGAAAGAAAACATTATTCATAATCCGATCAATATTCCAGTAAAATATACTGGAGTTTCAGTATAATATATTGGGCTAGCATAATATGTTGGAAGTTCATACACATGTGAGTCGATATCCAGTATATTATGCTAGAACTTTTCTGCGTTGCAGCAAAATAATGGCTACTTTTTAATAACTTTGCAAACACTGGCTATTTAACCGTCCGAAAACTAGCTAGCCCCGGCTATTTTCACGATAATTTCCACTTAAAAAGAATCATGCCATTAAGCTGTCAATAATCTGTACCGATTATCTATGTATATCAATATTAGGATAATATATTCATTTATAGAATTAGTAGGTGTAGTGATGCTTTACAACTAGTAACTTGAAATCTTTAATAACCTTCATCACTACATACACTGACACAAAATTTTGAATATTTGATGTTTTTAACGGTGGGGGGCTGGGGGTTATTGTATGTGGATGGGGCGACGGGGCTGGGACAGCACAGTGAGGAAGTAAATGGAGTAAAAAAGCAGGAATGGGCACAAAGACATGATTTTGGAGATGGGATCCTAAAGTAAATAATCACTGGTGGCATTGTCACTCTTTTGGAAACCTTTGCTTTTGGAGAACTCACGTCTCTATGTGGTCCAAGATTCCTTGTGCTGCATTTCGTAAGCCAACTTTCAAACACAACATTTTTTTTTTAATTACCCGAACCAGCTTGCACGCATCTCGACTAATTACTTTCAACATAACAGTTTGATGCATAAAGCATTCCCGTTCACCACTAAGATTTCTTCTCACAATCTATTGAGTTTATGCTTTTCCATGTAGCTTTTAGTCTAGAACTAAGATGAAGAGATAGAGAAAGACACAGAAAAGCTGCACCTTGTCTTTGCATTATTTGGACATGAAAATTTGTGCATCTGAAAAACTAGGACAAATTGAGCTACTCCCATTCGATTAATAAAGTAACAGCCACAGAGTAAGAAACATCTGCAACATTGTATTCTATAATACACTACTACAAAACACTCGAAATTTGATTTGAACGTGAGGCTTTTAATTTTTTTATTCCATCAAAATATCAAATAAACGCACAAAAGCTCAGAAAAGAAGGGGGGGGAAAAGATAGCAAAAGCTACAAATCCACTACTCCAATAGCATATGTAGCAGAAGTGACTTGAAAGCATCAGCCTATTATATTAGTTATACACCATATTCACTGCTCCCTCCCGTCCAAAATAAGTGATTTTTTTTGGATGTTTTCATACAGATTAAGAAATCCACCTTTTAACATTAATTAGCAATGAAATTGACCATATTAACCTTTATTATCTCACATAAACACTCCTAACACATACTCCAACTCTATTTACTCCAAGGGCAATGTAGGAAATAAATAATTAATTCATTCTTGAAACATGGAAAAATCACTTATTTTGGACCACAAAAAAAAGGCCAAAAAATCACTTATTTTGGATCGGAGGGAGTACTATTATACGTAACAAATCATGACATTAGTAATATTATAATTTTTAACACATGGATAAACATGTATAAAGACATAACTACCCTTTCAGAACCTTTAATACACCAAACCTAATATTCAGATAAGAAATAATTCTCGCATAACTAATCCCAACATAACTAATCTTAGTATTATTAATCTCAACATTACTAATACACCCTTTTCAGTACTATTCTTATACACAAAGGAGGACTACATAGGAACTAGGAAGTCTTTTTCTGATATAGAGATCCAACTAAGGCTGTTGGGATTTCCATCCAGAATCAAATGTTCTAAACTTGGATTTACTGATGTGGTTTGATAATGGTCAATGGAGCAAAAGAAAAATACAATAAGCTAATACACCTATGAAATTTCGTCCTTGTCGAAGTTTAGTCTTAGAAGAAGAAAAAGACAGTCCAGTGCACTAAGTTCTCACTATGTGCAGACCCTTATCCTGTATTTCGACAAGAGGCTGTTTTTAAGGCTTGAACATGTAACCTTATAGTCACATGACAACAACTTTACCAACTACGCCAAGGCTCGAAGTTTAGTCTTAGATAGTGTCAAAATTGCCACATTTCTTTCATTTCTAAAGATATTCAAGTACAATAAAAGAAAATGAAGGAAAAATCAAGGATTCCTTATCTCTTGATCCCTTTTATTTACATGAATATTCAGGCAGAAAAAAGTACCTCCAATTTGCACCAAACAGCAATCTTTTTAAGTAATCAAATGGCATAACCATCCCAAAATAGCAATTCCACTTTTGCAATTTCTCTAATCATACTTCTCCCTCCAAGAATTAACAAGAAAGAACACCCAAGAAAGTGCCAGAACAAAATCACCAACAAGTTGTCTTGGCCAATCATAAGCCAAATCCTCAAGCTTCCTCTCAAAATACACCCTCCACAATCCCATTGCTACATGAAGAAGCACACAACCCTTAGCAAAAAAGCCCTGAAATTCCCTGTCCTTAACAAAAGATACCATGAATAACAACAACCCAATTACACATAAAAGCAATCCAACAAATGAATCAGATGTTTTTATCACCAATTGGTCATGTGGGGTTGATCCCAACAGCTTTCTTGCTGTTTCAATCCCATGTCCCAATACAGATATTTCATTCAGATAAAACATTATCAATGTACCACTAGTAGTGGCTATTACTGAATGGAGAATGCAGATTGTGAAAAAACCAGATGATCCCATTCACCAAAATCAGATTTTACAAATTCAGAAGCTATTTATCTTCTGTTAACCAAAAAGATTGAATTTTTAACAAGAATTCAGACTAAAACCCTTAAACCCCATCTCAGCTACTTATATAACAGTGAATTCATGGCTCAAAAGTTTACTGCATAATCACGTGATTAGAAATTGGGAAGTGAAACTCAAAGCACTAGATCATGGTTTTGTACAAAATTGCAATTTTTACAGAGAGAAGTAAGGTCCAAGTTGGGTTATAAATAAAGACACATTTGTATTGAGAGTATCGAGGGGAGTTGAGAAAGAGACAGAATTCATCAGAGAAATAAGAGATCTGGGATTGGGAATGGCGAGCGTTAGAAACCCTAATGCTAGATTCACGGGGGAAGAAGACTGGAGACAGCTGGTGATATGTTATTGGTAAGCGTGCTTTTGGAATTTAAATTGGCAGGTTTGTTGGATAAATCGTTTTCTTTTTCTTTTTTGGAGGCCAGTAATAATAATAGTACGACTTTATCTACAGTATTATTATTTTTCCAAAATATCTGTAACTATTGTAGACAACAACAATTATGTCTTAATCCCAATTTAGTTGGTCCATTTAGAAACGTCTCAATCCAATAGTATAAGCAAGGAAGATGACCCTTTTATTAGCAGTGTAGCTGCTAAAATTGTGAATTTTAGTATCTGACAAATCAGAATATTAATATTGAGCATTTGTAACCATCAGTGAGTGGATATATGTTTAGCATTTCCATGGAGGTTAATGAATAACTTATACAGCCTCTTCAATTTGCTGAGCAGCAAGAATATTTTGTTTCATTTAGGCATCCAGTCCAAAATGCATTGACCCGACTAATTCAAATTCGCACAAAGGCCATTGAGGGGGGATAAACCTCTAGTTAAGAATGACAGGTTCTCAACCATCCCACTAATGGCTTATCTCAATTGCACATATGAGGTCAGTAACAAAATAAGTCTTGATTTCTGAAAATTTCTAAGGTTTCTAGAGCAGATCAGCACTTGATAATTAGAGCTATGTAAATGGTAAGCTAACTTAATCAGGCAAAACATAGCAACCAATAAGCAGCAATGCACCAAAGCAAACAGCAATGCAATGGCAAGTACTAGCTACATGATGCATTTACTATCCGATTGATAATTAAATATCTCCAGTACTTATGGATGAATTTTTTCTGCAATATTTATATATGAATATTTTGCAGATCTTGTTTGAGATCTTGACTTCAGTACAGGGCTGACCAATTAAAACGAGTGAATTACCCATAACCAATAAAAGCAATAGTTTATCATTTAGAACAATTATCAGAGACAACAGCGGGATGGCAGGATCAACCACAATCACAACAATGCTACATTTAGCTACAAGTACTGCCACCATATATCATGGCACAGATTATACAAGATGCAAAGCAACTTAATTTCTTCTCATTTAGCTAAGGTTTTTCTAGCTTCAATAAGATTTAGCTAACACCAGCAATCCAATTTTTCATTAAAAAAGTAAGAGAAAATTAAAACAAACTATAGTACTTTACTCTACATATCGCAGTCAATGACACAAATTATCAAACACCTTCAAGGCGACCTACGTTTCAACAATCTCGGCGAAGTTCTTGGCCCCAATCCAACCTTCTCGCCAACCTTCAAACCTTCCTTCAATTTCTCACCCTTAGATTTCACATGAATTACCACTTCAGCCACAGCATCTTCATTCCGCCGGCTCCTCGTCCTCCTAGCAACAGCCTCCGCAGCTCCACCACACTTCAATCCACTCTCCTCCACAACCCTATCAAACTCATCTCCCAGCTTCCTTCCCACACGCTCCTTTACGTCAGATTCATCAATCAAAAATCTCTTCCGTTTCAATACATACGGAGCAGGAGGAGGCGATGGACTGTCAGGAAACGGAGTCAAACCCTTAGCAGGGGTTTCTTTGCCAGACTTCTTCTCCGCCATTTCAAGCTCCGCGCGTAGCTTCTCGATTTTACCTTCAATGCGGCCCTGAAGGCGGTGGCGCGTGAAGCTCACACCACCCATGGACCAGTGGGCTTCCTCCGCCCATGACATTAATGGATCAATAACGGAGACTGGTGGATCCACTCGCTCTTCGTTAGGCTTGTAAAATCGTGGCCTAGGGAGGCTGCTGCCGTAGAATTTTGCTGGTCCTAGGGCTTCTACCATGCTTCAGAATGCAGACCAAAATGTAAATACAAAAAGTATAGTCTTCTGAATGTATAAATAGCGGCTTAATGTGAATTGAAATGGAGGGAAATACTTTTTGGAGCGAAACTTGGCGCCAAAATTTACCGCGCTGCTTATTATAAGGACAGTAGTTGTTACGAGTTAAGGGGTCGCAATTCACAATTGGACCTTAAAGCCCGTTATATGTCATGGGCTATAATTGGGTCTTCGTTGGGAGATTGATAAGAATGGCCCCGCAAGGGACTGATCTTAGCATAATATTCCCAAATTAGCGGTATTTTAAAAAGAGAAATTTTCACAAACCAATATTGTTTAGTGGTTATTAGCTAGTTGTAGCTACTATTTACTATATTACTTTTTATAGCTATATTTTCATATTTTTTAGAGTGTATTCGATGTATTTAAGCTACTGTATTCATGAATTCAGTAGCATTTCTAGGCGTGAAACAGGGGATTACAGCTAGACATATTTTTGTATTCGACTATATTCATTGCGTGAAACATGGAATTACAGCTTGACAGATTATTGTATTCGATTGTATTCACAACGTGAAACAGGAGATTACATTATTTTTAAACGGAAAGTGAATCAATTAACATAATAGACTCCTAATATAACTCAACAAACTCAATTATAACACACAAATTTTGTATTTTCAGTTATAAAAAAGATTCTCAACCGAAAAACACCCCAAGAACATAGCAATCTTCAGAGAAATTATATAATACATCTGAATACATAAATTATATTAATTAAAAAAATATGAATACATTCATGGAATATAGCGAGACAGCGAATACAATGAAAATACATATAATACATCGGGATACATTGTAATACAATGAAAAAAAAGATAATGAATACAATGAAATATATAGAATACATCGAGATACATTGAAATACAATGGAAAAAAAAGATAATGAATACAATGAAATACATGGAAATACAGCGAGATACATTGAAAAATATTAACAGAAAATTCAAGTTGCTCAGCCCCCAACTCCGTCGTCTTTGTTCAAAAACAACCATAATGTCGTCTCGTTGAAGCATCATCAGTATCCAGTCCTCGCTCGCCGTCACCGTCGATGTTGCCTCCGGTTGCCGACGATTAGATTGGATACCCATTTGTTTCAATTGAAATTTAGTACAATTTTCCAAACAATGATATATCTTTTTTCTTCTTCTCTAAATAAAATCTAATTTGTGTTTATCCCCTTGTTGAATAAGAACACAATAGGGGAAAATAATCTCCTTTAAACGCAAAGACATGTTTACGTGGAGATTATACAATATAAAAAATAAAAATCAAGATTTAATAACCCCAAGAACTAATGCTTGAAGTGACAAGGAATGTTTAACATGATCAATATGAAGACTGTGTTCACCTATAGGAATTCTTCGAACACCAATCCGACGGAGGAGAAGACATCGGAAAGTAGAGAGAGGGAGAATAAATATGGGGAAAGAGATAGGAGAAATTTGAGGGGATATGAGAGAAAAATAATACAAAGCTTATTTTATGGCTTAAGGGTAGGAGGACCATAAATAGATATTTGCTATGAAAAATCAAAAGGTAGCTATGGAATATAATTTTTTAAAAGGGTATTTATTTAAAATAAATAAGGTATCAACCTTTGCTATAGGAGGTAACTAATGCTTTTAAAAATAACCCTGGAACCTGCACACGTCTCTTAAGGGGCTTCTCTACCGGATTAAATTATTTATCGAAGTCTACTCAATTGTTATACTTTTGCCCTTCAAGATTTTCTACTTGATTGGTAGAGTTGATGTTATTGTTACTCTACCTATATGTTAAATTCATCAAAGCCGGTTGTTATACTTTTTCTTATGGATCTCTTAGTCATGTTGGTAGATTTTATGCTATATTTACTCGACCTGTCTGTTTAGTTGTTTATCGAAATCCACCGATTGACATACTTTTTTGTGGTCAATTTAACAAAGTATTCTTCGAATATGCAACTTTAATTCGATCAGACCACCCAAAATCTGCTCTAAATGATCTCAAGTTTGACAATTATCTTCCAATTACCAATACAAATAATCCTCAATTATCAATTTAGTCAAATTACACTAAGTCAAAAAGGACTTTGTCTTTTTCAACATTTTCTAAGGTCAATAATGGTTTTATTATAGTAAATCACCAATTTTTTCGTCGAATCGAATATTTAAGTGCAAATTATTAACATTCAAAGAAATTGAATAATAATTGAACCCTAACTTTTATTTTCCACCACCAAATAAGAATTTCAAGTTTTAAAAATTAAAGAACTATGGTGTTTAACTCAAATGCGAGGACATCAGAACGGGAGCATTTCGTCAAGACCAATCCCTTTGGTGGCCAGCCGTGCAAAATGGTTGTCTTCACTAGTTTAAGAAAAAATAATCTTTACATAAATAATCAGTCAGATTCACAATTTACTTTTTTTTATGATTATACATATATTATATATCTATTATATTTTAATATAAATAATTACGTGAGAGACTATTCAAGTAAATTCTTCTATGAAGAAAAACAAAAAATTTCACCTTAAAAGTCATTTTTCAGGCCCCCTCTTAAATATTTTCGGTTATTTGCAATGGTATAAACTGAAGCGTCGGGCACAATAGATTCAAAGAATTTAGGCATTGATTTAGAATGACTGACTAAGCTTAGTCAACTTGCTTGTAAGTATCTTTTGGCTTATCTATATGTTTGGTAAACATCCAAAATGATTATAAGCCAAGTGTGTATAAGCTAAAATTAGTCGTAATACATAAGTTGGTCACTCTCAACTTATTATTTCAGCTTATAAGCACTTTTCGTTTGACTAAGACTTTTACTAGTTTATCCTTAATAATAATTCTAATTTACAAAATACTTTTTTCAAAATAAATTTTTTAACTTTCTCTTCATTTCATATTCGTTGTTCATCATTTTCTTTTTCAAAGAAACTTTTTAATTTATATTCTTTTATAAAGAATTTAACGGTTTGATAGTCATTTTAACAAAAGAACAACTTATCAACATTTCTTTACCAAACACATCAACTACAAATTATCATTCAACATTTCTATCAACGCACGTAAATGCTTATTGAAAAATTTAGCTTCATCATTTAAAAATACTTTTTAGCTCTTCAAGCTTATTAGCTACTTTTACAATCAATTAATCTAAACGGGCTCTTTAAGTGCCCATTGAAGAGGTTAGTATAACGATCTGGTCGGTCGTTTTGAGAGTATTAGCCCCGAACCCCTAATTGTTGCTTCCTCTGTTTCATTCTGAGGTTACGTAACTTGCCGGGATGTTTGTTTTTTGGTTTTGGATGATATGGGACACATAGTCCCTAAATTAGAAGTTTAAGCTATATCTATTGACCGTAGTTTGAATTGTGTAAAGACGATTCCATAATGGAGTTTCGACGGTTCCAATAGCTACGTAGGATGAGTTTGGTATGTCACGATCGCAAATCAATATAGGTTGTGATGGCGCCTATCGTGGAACTAGGCTAGCCAACTACTGAGAGTAACATTTTAAGCCTTCCGTTTAAAATCATAAATCAAGATATTTCATTTAGATTTCCTGTTTAAAAACATAATTAATAGCGATAATACCAAAAGAGTCAAGTCTAACAACGGTCCCAACACCCGTAATCAACTGTCATGAGCATCTAAAGAGGTAAATACAATATTTGGTAACAAGCCTATACTAGTACAATTCAGGGAATACTAGAAATCAATGATTTAAGAAAGGAAAGAAGGCCAGTTGTGGACGCCGAGCAACTACCTCTATCCTTGATCAGACTCCGAGCAGAAAAGCAATCAACTAGCGCTCAGATCGGGTACCTGGATCTGCACGCAAAGGTGCAGGGAGTAACGTAAGTACGCCAACTCAGTAAGTAACCAAAGTAACTAAGGACTTGAGTGCAGTGACGAGCATTTAAAAGTGATAATTTCATAAAAACATGTGCCAGCGAAAACAAATAGAGTAAATCAAAAGTCTACAGTTTTGCAAATACTTTGCAAACTCCAGTTTCCCCCATTTAAACTTGCATAACATTAACTCATCGTTTATTAAAGAGACTCAGTGTAAGATGAGTGAAAAATAATAATCTCACAATTTATAGCCTATCGGGCACAATATCACTCATAAATAGGGTCTCTCAGTCACTCGTAACTTCGCTAGCACAGTCAAAGCTCACACTCACCACTCTCACTCAACAGGTACCATGAATACACATAATTGTTGCGGCGTGCAGCCCGATCCATATAACATACATTGCGGCATGCAGCCCGATCCATATAATAGTCGACTGCGCCCACTAGGGGTGTACAGACTCCGGATGGGCTCCTACAGCCCAAGCGCTATATTGTTGCGGCGTGCATCCCGATCCATATAATATATATTATTGCGGCGTGCAGCCCGATCCATATAATATATATTGTTGCGACGTGCAGCCCGATCCATAATATGTATTTTTGCTGCGGCGTGCAGCCTGATCCATAACTATCCTCACGTACTCGGCTCTCGGCCTCACTCAGTCATCCTCACGAGCCACTCGGGAAACTCATCTCAACTCACGGGACTGAGCCCAAAATACCTCTCAGTGTTTTAAAATAGTGTGATAACAATGAAAATAATAACAAGTAGTAAACATGATTGAGTTCACATATTTTCGATTAGAATAGGGTAAAAATACCCCTGAGGGTCTAAACAGGTCGGCACAAGGCCCAAACATGACACACAACCCATAAATAAGTATAAGTCTCTAAAATATAGGATGTCATAAGGTTTCAAATCAAACACGCGACTTAATAGTCGCTACGGGACGGACCAAGTCACAATCCTCAACGGTGCACCCCTCGTACGCTCGTCACCTTGCATGTGTGTCACCTCATTTATCAAAACAATACGAAATACCGGGGTTTTATACCCTCATGTCTAGAGTTACAATCGTTACTTACCTCAAACCGGCCCGAAAACTACTCTACGATGCTCTTGCCTCTCGAATCGACTCCCAAATGCTCCGAGTCTATCAAAATCAGATTAATAACATCAAAATATGCTAAGGAGACGAAACCCATTCAAAAACTATCAAAATTAGGCACAATTCCCGAAATTAGCCAAACCCGACCCCCGGGCCCACATCTCGGAATTCGATAAAAATTACAAAGCTATAATCCTTATCCCCTCATGAGTCTACCCATATCAAATTCACCAAAATCGACCTCAATTTCCCACTCAAATCATCAAAGAAGCTCTCAAACTTTCCTCTCATCCCCCNTTCCCACCCAAAACAACAAAAAAACCCCCAAACTTTCCCCTCCACCCCCCCCCCCCCAATTTCCACTTTGATTCCTCAAATTTAATGATAAAAATTAAGGCTAAATCATGGAATTAACTCAAATATGATAGAAGAACACTTACCTCAAGAACTCTACTGAAAATCTCTTCAATTTTTACCTTCTCCCGAGATCTCTAATGGGTTTTTACAAAACTACACTAAACCCTTGTTTTTGAACTTAAAAAGAGTCTGCCCAGAATTTACTCTTCGCGAACGCATCACTAGGACCGCGTTCGCATAGAACATACCAACAGGCCCCCAAATTTTACTCTGTGCGAACGCGGCTTCCAGCCCGCGAATGCGATGCACAGCCTCCCCCAGACCCACACGAACGCATGGACCCAGTCGCGAACGCGTAGGCCAATGCTCCTGGGGTCCTCAGATGCATTCTACTCTACGCGAACGCACACACTCCACCGCATTCGCGATGACCACCCAGCTCACCACTCCGCGTTTGTACCCCTTCGCCCGCGAACACATAGAAAAACTATCCCCCTTCCACAAAACACTCTATGCGAACGCGAACACCCCTCCGCGAACGCATATAGTAAAACTCTACAGCAAAAACACTAACAAACCAACCAACTTCGAAAACTAAAAATCGATCCGTTAACCACCCGAAACTCACCCGAGGCCCTCGAGACCTCAACCAAACATACCAACACGTCCCATAAACTTATTCAAACTTATTCAAGCCTTCAAAATACCAAAAACAATGCAACAACACTAAACTCACCTCGGATTCAAGCCTATGAACTTTGAAACTTCTAATTCCACCAAAGATGCCGAAACCATCGAAAACACTTCCAATTGACCTGAAAATTTGCACACATATCCAAAATGACACTAAGAACCTGCTCTAATTTCCGGAATTACATTCCGAACCCGATAGCTTATTCTCCACAGCCGATCGGAAATCGCCAAAAACTAACTTTCGCTAATTCAAGCCTAATTCTACACCGGATATCAAAACGACATTCTGAATACACTCGTAAGTCCCAAATCACCTAACGAAGCTATACGAGCCACAAAATCTACATTCCGAGGTCGTTTACCAATAAGTTAACTCTCAGATAACTTTTTCAACTATTAGACAAATTTAAGAGACTAAGCGTCTCAATTGTCACCACGACCACTCCGAACCCGAACCAACCGACCCCAACACATCATGAACATACTAAGAAATGCATGACAAAGTAGAAACAGGAATAACAGGGCTAATTCCACGGAACGAACGGTCGGGTCGTTACATGGTCTTAGGAGCGTGTACGAATATTGATTTGGAGGTCCGTAGATCATTTTGGCGTCAGTTGGCGAAAGTTGGAAAATTGGATGATTTTTGGAAATATTGACCGCGAGTGGACTTTTTGATATCGGGGCTGGATTCTGATTCTGGAAGTTGGAGTATATCCGATTATCTGTAATGTCAAATATGACTCGTGAGAAAAATTGATGTCAATCGGACTTGATTTGATAGGTTTCGGCGTCGGATATAGAAGTTTGAAGTTTTAAAGTTCATTAGGTTTGAATCGATGTGAAATTCGTGCTTTTTTGCATGGTTTGATGTGATTTGACGGCTTGACCAAGTCCGTATAATATTTTAGGACTTGTTGGTTTATTCGGACGGGTTACAGGGGACCCCGGGTGTGATTCATACTTGAATCTGGAAAAAATATTGACTTGGTGCATAGCTGAAGCATTGTTGTGTCCGGTGCAATCGCACCTGCGCATTTTGGGCGGCAGGTGTGGCACCACAGAAGCGACCACCGAGTCGTAGAAGCGGAATTTGGACTGCTCACACTACAACAAAAATAGCTTTTACCGACTAATTTTTAGTGGCAATAAAATTATTGTCGATTTAGCATTCCTAAAATTGAGATACTAGTGGTAGATCAACATTTGCCAGGAAAAGGTGTTATTTTATTGGCAATTAAGCAGATCAGCCACAAAATTCAATAATTGAGCGCAATTTTTATTATTTCATCTTTCCCCCTTATTTTTTCACAATAATCACCCATTCCGTCGAATTAGTTTCCATGTAAATCAAAATATATTCAATCAAAGAAGAAATAAGCAAAAGGACTTTATCTCTCTCAGCCACGCCACTGCCAATTGTATCTTTCTCCGATCATCGCCGACCATCATCCCACGGTAACCCAACTCATCTCTTTCTCTCTCTCTTGATCTATTTCTTTTATATTATGGGTTTGATTAGATGAGATTTGATTAAGAATGTAAAGAAACTTGGAGAAGGAAAATGAGATGCAATTTACACGAGTCCATGATTGATGAGATGTGGAAAAGTTCTAGGTTAATCATCTAAGGCCCAATCCTAGTGCAGTGGGGGACGGAGGCGATGACATGGATTGGTTTATATAGAAAAGAGTATTTGCAATGTGCTAATGTGGTATTTTATTTTTCTAGAAAATTTATTTTTTGAAAGGTCTAATTGTTGAAGCTTGATGGGTTGTAGAAAATGGAGATGAATCTGGAGTTATGAAGACTGTTTCAATTAATTTTTTCGGTTAATAAGATATAATAAATCAAACGAAAAAGGTAACTCAGAGATGAAACTTTGATGCAATGGTTTCGTGAATTGTAAGGTTATACGCTAAGGTAACCTGCCTATAGATTTACTAAAGAACTGAGTTTTGAAAGCATTAGTCACAAGGTCTAGTATGAACAAGTATTAGTTTACTGAAATCAAGGAATTGAAAGTTATATTCATGTGTTAAAGTCTTTTCATGACTTTGCACAACAAAGCCTGGTGGATAATTCATTCCACTTGTTTTAAATTAGAATATTTGTACTAATTCTCTTGGAACAACCCTAGTCACTATGACATGGTAAATAACCTGAATATTATATCACCCAAAAGCATGTAGTGATGTCAAGATCTCTAATAGAATTGAAATTCACAATGCATGTTTATTTTTGCAGCTACAGTATCTTCCTTTATAACAACGATTTGTGGTTACAGTACATTTAATCACTTCATGCTATATTGTTGTAACTTTCTCATCTTAGAAAGCTTTTGGCTTCCATTTTGTAGAGTAATAAGTAATTTTGTGGATCATTTTTTTACACAACAATGAATTATCCTCGTTATTTCTCAATGAGACAATAACATATTCATGTGAGCAATTCTAAAGGTAAGTGCTCAAATTTCTAATATATGCTCTTTGATTTTTATCATAAGAGAAATATATTTTTTCCCCTTAATCTCTTTGTTATGGTGGTCTATTTTTCTTTTATAATATTTCTTAAGTGAAGATAAAGACTTGAAAGTTGCATAGCTAAGAAATATTTTTCTTTTTATTGAAAAGGTAAGTCATCAACAAAGTAAATAATTCCTCATTTATACATAAGTTTCAAGGCTAATTTGATTCTGGTACTAATCTAATTACGCACAAGCTATCAAAGAACACACATTACAGAGACATAATATGGTTGGAAAAGTTTGGTTGTGGAGGTTGTCAAGTAAAAATGATTGAAAGATACTCTACCATTCTTGTGTTAGATGTTTAGACATCATAGACTTTTGACTGCCGCCTAAGAGAGCAATCACCCCTAGGAAATTGAATTCTTGTTCGTTCTTTAAAACGATACCTTTTTCAAATTCTTTAACGAATGTTTGATTGATTCTTTTGCCCTTAAAGATAGTGCTGATCATATAGGAGATCAAGTTGTTACAATGAATCACAAAAACCAACACTGCTCAAATTTAGTACTAATTCTTATATGCTTTCTATCTGTATAGGAATTTTATATCTGAGATTGACTATTTATTTGAATCAAGTTCTTATCTTGTGCTATAGGTTTGCCTCTATGAAAAGTGCTGAAATATGTTTTATTTATGTATTATGTGATCAAAGGTCTGCCTTATTATCCAAGCAAATACCCTTATTTGTCTTCAAATATCAAATGTAGTTGTATCTTAGTATTTGATTTGTATCTCAATTTGTGTTGTAAAATAGTTGTCTGTGTTATTTTTAAGAAATGCTTATCTAATATTATATTGTTAGCTTTTTCCAATTTTTTTTGATCAACTTATTTACATGATTAAACTTGTGCCAAGTTGATCAATAATTATAGTAATACAATTATCTGCTATTATACTGCTAGCTTTTTTCAATTGCTTCTCATTAGCTTGTTTATACGATTAAACTTGTGCTAAGTTGATCTATAACCGCAGTAAAAAATTAAGTTGTTTGATACGTCTATGATACTGTGTGTGTCATTGAAAAGGAGAACTAAAAAAGGTTGCTTTCTGGTGCATTTCTAGACTAACTAAAGGATCAAACTTTTCTGGCCTACAACAACAACATCTCAGTAAAATCTCACAAAGTGGGATATGCGAAGGGTAGTATGTACGATGACCTTACCCTTACCCGATGGGGAAGATATGTTATTTTCGATACCTAGCTGGCTTGAGTCGCACAATTCTGCGGATTAGTGAATTTTGGTTTAATGAACATTCTCTTTTATTTGTTTGTTTCCTTACTTGATCAGGACATAATGAATGAAATGTTGACTAATTGTGAGTTTTGTTAAATAAATTTTTTTCAATGTTTTCTCTGTTGTTGGGATTAATTTTAATTGGCTGAAGTTGGCAGCTCCTTTCAGAATATATTTTACATATAGAATTACTAATTTGTTAACATGATTTCATCTTTTGATATACATTTATTATTATTTTAGGTTATACACTAATGATGTCCAAACATTTAGCATTCGGAAGATTTCAATATAATGAAGAATTTCGAATATCTATTGAGGACTCGTGTATCTATTATTTTGTTATTGTAGGCATTCAATATGATTAGCTGTAATGATATTAGTTATTTATTAAACAATGTAATTTAATCTTTTTTATGTCATTGATACATTAATAATATAGGTTAATACTTTTTTATCTGGATTTAATGAAATAATAAGTTTTATGTGAATTATTTATAGTATTTGCAAATTCAAAGATAGTTTTAATGAGAATTAAAAGGTTGTTAAATTGTACCTTTCATCTGCCGCTAAAAGGGTTATTATTTCTCGATAATTTAATTGTAATTATAGATAATAAAAATAAATATAGTGCAAACTTAATTACTTTTCGCATGAATTTAGCAACCATTATAATAGTCGTTAAAGTATGTAATTTTAGAGGCAACTTAATTTGATTTACCGGCAATAAAAATAGACGCTAAAAGAGCAACTAAGAATTTCTAGAAATGGAGTTAGCAGCCATCATAATTGTCGCAAATAATTGCCGTTAAAGCTAATGATTTGTAGCGACAATAAATCATACCTTTTACCAGCTTTTGTGAGAATGACCGCTAAAGGCTTTGCCGACCCCAGCTTCAGCGGCTAAAGACCAATGGCCGGTAAAGGATATAGCGATAATTGTTATTGCCGCTAATGACTTTTTCTATTGCCGCTAAAGCCTCTTTTTGTTGTAGTGGCAGATGAGACCGTAGATGCAGTCAAAGTCTCGCAGAAGCGACGCTGGCTTGGCCCAGCTGGGATCACAACTGCGAGGTAAGGGCCGCATCTGCGCGTCTGCAGATGCGGAGGCAAGGTCGCAGAAGCGGGTGGGCTGGACTGGGCTGTGGTCGCAGAAGCGAAAAGCTTGACCATAAGTGGAATCCGCACCTGCGATGGTTTTTCTGCAGGTGCGGCGTCGTAGGTGCGACTGAATACCCGCATAAGCGAAATCGCTTGGCAGAAAAAGGCCAAGTCCGAGGGTTTGATTTCATTCTCCGTTTTGAACCTAGTGAGCTCGGATTGAGGTGAAATTTCAAGGGTTTTTCAGAGAAATATTTGGGTAAGGATTCTTGACTTGTTTTTTTATTAATTTCCACTAAGCTATCACATATTCTTCATTTAATTAAAGATTTGGGTTGAGGATTTTGTGAAAATGGTGAAAAAATCCTTACGTCGAATTTTGAGATTTTGATTGAGAATTTTGTATCGGATTTGAGTAATTTTGGTATGGGCGAACTCGATACCGAATGAACGTTCGTATTTTGTGACTTTTACCCGATTTCGAGACGTGGGCCTGGGTCGACATTTTGGTATGATTTTTTAATTCATTGTTAAAGTCGCAGTTTCATTATTTAAATTAGTTTTTTATAGTTATATTTTATAGTATGTAATTTCTTTTTGCTAGGTTTGGGCCGTTTAGAGTCGAAAAATCGAGGGAAAGGCATTTTTATTGACTATTTGAGTTTTCTTTGAGGTAAGTGGCTTGTCTAACTTTGTGTGGGGGAAACTCACATTAGGTTTTGGTACTAGTATGGTATTTGCAATACGTGAAGGCCATGTACGCGAGGTGTGCGTACTCGGGTTAAATGTTGAAAATTCTGGTTCTTGTTGAGTAGTCTTTCTTTTAATTCCTTGACTTAGTTGCTCTAGCATGTGTAGTCATCATGTTTAGCCTAATGTCGCAAGTCTACATGTTTTAACTCTTAATTGCAATTTTCGCAACATGCTTAGTTGAACTACCAGCCTCCTTGATTATGTATTCAGTCTTTAACTGTAGGATTTCTTTTTGTAAATTCGTTGTTCCATAGGTTATGAGTTGTGTATTTACTTTTGGTATTGCGAGGAGGTACCTCAGTAGTTTCCTTGTTGTTTATTTACTTTTGGGATAACGAGGCGATACCTCGGGAGCGCCCTCGTTGCATAATTACTTTTGGGACTATGAGGTGGTACCCCGTGAGCTCCATGTTGTGTATTTACTTTGGGACTACGAGGCGGTACCTCGGAAGCACCCATGTTGTTTACCTATATTTGGTGTGTTGTTATCTTTCTTTAATTTCTCATTTTTAAATTCTTAGTCATTCCATTATGTTATTATATCTTCTGCCTTGTTTTCATTTTATTTCAGTAGGGTCTTGACCTGACCTCGTCACTACTCTACCGAAAGTATGCCTTATAAAAAGGACAAAGCGGTCGTTGCAAATATAATTCGGGTATTTAGCCCAGAGTCGAATCCCACATAGAATTAACCTATCAATTACTGTTGTCAGACTCACTTAATTCTACGTAATCAACTTCCAAGATATTTTTAATGACAATTGGTTGTGTTTCTACTAAGTATTACTGAATGAAACTATTTAAACTAAGAGCTAACTATGAATGAGTTGTAAACAATAAAGAGAAGGATCTAAGGTTATGGTTTCCCCTATTGATGGAATCCTTTCCTGTTATGTTTCATATAGATTTGCATAATCTTCTCAATCGATCATGAGCACTCTTACTACCGTAAATCTCCCCCGAGTAATTACGATAATTTACTAGACATACTCTCCCGAGTTACGCTAGCTGGCTTTTATTACAGCTCACTTAGATCGCACCCAAGATTTCGTTATCCCTAATCCCACCTTTAAACCCTCGGTTATTGATTTGTCACATACGTCGGGAGTGATGTTGTTCAACAACTACTTAAATATGCACTATCTCCCGAGTAATATATACTAAATATGCACAACTAATTGAGGATCCTTTCAATTAACTACAACAAGAACGTAGTTGAACAAATAAAGATTAACTTGGCAGAACTATATTATCATAACAAAAAGTTCATCCCTCAATAGGTTCCATCAAAACCCTAGACTAAATAATTAGCTACTCATACTAGAACACAATAAAACCATAAAATAATTCATAATTCACGAACTAATGATAAAAGATGAAGAATAGAAAAACTCTAATTGTATATCGGTATTATCATACTTGTTCTTGCCTCCAAAGTGAGTCTAAAAAGAGCTTAAACTGACTTGGACGAGTTTAAGGGGTTTAAATAGGGTTAGGATAAGTTTTCCTGTTTCTACACTTAGGTCCCTGGATTTCTGGCGTTTCACTAATCGACTGCAGTCACGGCTGAACGCGACGCGACCGCGTTGATTCACAAACATTCTACCTCGTCTTTTGGCCCACCGTGTTCTAGTCGCGGTCGATCGCGGTCGCGGTGGGCTGTTGTCCAGTCTTCCTTTGCCTTTTTCTTGCTTATTTTCATTTGGGTTCTTCTCGATTGGCCTTATATCCACGTTACTGACTCCAAAACACTCCTTAGTATCTTCCTAACTTGGAGTAGCTCATGCAAAGCATAAAAACACTTATTAGAGCATTTTGTTATCATTTTGCACTTAAAACAACAATAAAGTATGGTTAACTTAGAGTGTAAATAGCTTCTACATTGCGTAATATAGCCTACTATCAACACCCCACACTTGAACCGTTGCTAGTCCTTGAGCAACAAAACCACACTCTATAGGTCTAATTGTCACTGGGTAACTTCCCTACTCCTCATACCAAGAATAATTTACATGGGTCGACTACTTTAGCGCAACCTCCTAACCTCAAGAGTGGGCTCCTTTCTAGCCACGCAATGTCCCTAACCGGCTCTCCAACTCTCAGTCAGAGGCCCAGACTTACCTTCCCTTCATGAATCATGTGCCTACTCACCACAAATGAGACTTGTGTCATTTACAATTCACACATTGAGGACCTCAAACATATAAGATTTCACTCACCCTCAGAAACAAATTCTTATGCCACAAACAACGCACCATAGGCTTGCCCGTAGTGTAATACTCGACTAATCGAGCTCGTTTGGTCTAGAATCAAGTAGGACTTTATTTGGTTGTAATGTTGGCTGCGGGACGGGTAGGATACATATGGGTATAGTGACTACACTTCCCTAAGCACTCCATTGCATTGTTTACTTTTAAGCTCTTAACTTGTCAAACCTTCATTCCACCATTACATTATTGTGTTAACCCTTATTCTTTTAAGCACACTTTTTCTTTTAATAGCCACCACCAATTCGAATTTTTTTTCCTGGTGGCCTCTAATATTTCTTATCAAACAGTGCACCTTTTCTTTTCATGACTCCTTAGTTCCACTCAAAAGTCTAACCAACCACCCCACACTTATGATTTTCCATATCCATTACAATTCGAGTGCTTCTAAGAGGTGATAGGGTTCAAAAAGATAGGCTATTCAAACTTGGGTCAGGCTTGTAATGTGGTTGCCAAGGAAAACAGGCTTACATGCTCAACGGGGTTAACTAAGGTATATAAAATCTGGTGGGAACAAACATACATAGAAAGGTTAAGCAAAGAAACTCCTATATCACTTTCCAGACCAAACAAGACTACCATTTCGCTTTGCACACACACATGGCAAGTTCTAGGCAGTAAATGTTAACACATAATACACAAAGCCTCGCTCACACATGGCACATGACTCAATTCAGTTAGGATCATCGAACACTCTGCTCAAGTGATCAAACCAATCAAGAACACACAATTTAAGGCCTTATTGCTAGAGTCAACTAATGAGCCTAAGTGTCACACTAAAACAATCTCTATTCAAGGTACCATGGAGTTAAGGGACCCTATTTCCATTTTTGTTTCTCGCCCAAGACTTTCTATACTAAGAGGAAAAACACTAACTACACCCGGTTCAAATGGAAACCCTTGGAAAAGAATTGTGGTATAAAGAAAAACCAAGGGGGAGTTGATACACTACCTACAAAAGAAAATCTTTTTTTTGTTCAACTTAAGTCCCTCAAGAGACCCGTCGAAAGGTGTTCGTCTTCGAGCTAAGTCAAAAATAGTTAATAGCAAACAAAAATACCAAACAAGCAAAAATACCAACAATTTATACAAATGTACACAACAACAACAACAAATATCTCCCACCCCACACTTAGAATTGGCACGTCCTCATGTCATATAAAATAAAAGAAAGTGTGGTAAGGGGACTTCCTTGGAGTTCAGTCCTAATCAGATATGGTGCCAGGATCGATATGACAAGCTCGTCCTATCGCGCGAAGCCAGCCCATGATCTTCTCTTTTGACTTAGCATTCTGAATGGCCAAAGCGTCAACTCTAGGAGCCAGGTCATCGACCGAAGTGCGTAAGCCAGCCAAATCTTGCTCCACGGCTGACAACTAGGTACTCCGACGGGCCTGAGATGGACCCGCCTCATCAAGAACTTGCACTGGTGGGGCTGCGACATGCATATCCGCATCATCATCATCATCATCCACATAATTTTCTCCAAGTTGCTCCTTCCCAACTGTGATTTTACTAGCCCTGAAAGGGGCTTTCAATGCTAACTTCCCATCTACGACGGGATTTGCGGGAACATGTGCAACACGGCACAACCTGGTGACCAGTGAGGGGAAGTAGAACCATTTTCCTATCTCTGGGGATCAAATGAACATCTCATCATGAAGTAGCCGGGCCACATCAAAATCATGATGGTTGACCAAACACCAAATCACCGTTGCTCTAGGAGCATTAATATATGTGGTGTTGCTGGAGGGCAGCAATCAGCTATTGATGATCGTAAGCCATCACTTAGCTTCCCAAGTGAGGGATTGGGAGTTCATAGTTATTCTTGGCTTTATCCAGATGGGGTACCGACACTCCAGATAGATTGTTCGACACATTATGTTCCACGTGACATGTAGCCTCTGATAATCCTGGTAGTAGTCTACCTCTTCGGTGAAGACCGACAACCGGTACACTCGGCGAATTTCTTCAAGAGATGCATTCACCAGGGTCCTTCGAACCGTGACCACTCTATCAACATGTTCCGGGCAATTCACATAAAATTCCCGGACCATCAGGACATTTGCTTCCTCTGGCACATCAAAGAAGACGTCCAACTAACGTCTCCTCAATTCCTCATAGATCTGAGGACATTCAACCTGCAGGGAGTTCCTGTTAATGGTCAGTTCATGCACCATATTCCTGGCGGCCTTTGCGGTGAACCTATCCTGTGCCGCCTTTGAGACAAACCGGTTGCTATCAAACTGGCTCGAACTAGTCGGAGCTCGAGCTCTGGATGACCCTCCTGGCCCACTGACAGAGGAACCTGTGGCCCTTCTTTTCCTGGAATGATGCATTGTACTTGTATAGAAGAATGGAGAGAAGCGTTGGGAGTTGGAGGGAGGGGGGAGATGAGAGAAGAGAGTTGTGTGTTTCGGGGTGGAAGAATGGGAGAATGAGGGGAGAAGAAGAAGAAGAGAATTTGGGGGAGGGTTAGGTAATAGGGAACGCGAGTTTTGGATTTATAGGGGAACGTGAGGGAAAGGGATGGGCAGGTAGGTTTAGAATTTTAGAGGGAGGGGGGAATAAAAAATAAATAAATAACAAAACTAAGACTTTTTTACTGCGGGTGGGGGTGGGGTGGGGGGCAGTAAAGGTGGGATTCACTGCGGTCGACCGTGGTGATGAGGGCGAAGAAAAACTGGAAGACACATAAAATGCCGCGGTCGCGGTGAGTCAAAAATAATGAACCTGTTATTCGCCGCAGTCGTGGTGACGTTGTTCCGAATTTTCTTTGTTTTTATCACCTTTTTACCTCTTCGGAGTTTTGTCTTGACCCCGTCTTCTCCCAATATGCACCAATATTGCACTGTACACTATTAAATGGGTTAGTATCATACACATCGAGTACAACAACAACACAAAAGAGAAAAATAAAAGAAAAACATGGGTTGCCTCCCACGAAGCGCTTGATTTAACGTCGCGGCACGACGAGTACAACAATCAATGGGTTGCCTCCCATGAAGCGCCTGATTTAACATCGTGGCATGCACAAATGAGCGCATTTAAGGCTCGCTCGACCTCTAAGTCTCAGTCAGATGGATCACTGACACTTCATTGACTTCATCCATGCCCACATATGGTTTCAATATGTGCCCATTGACTCTAAATGTGTGAGAGTCTTTCTCGGAGGCAATCTCTATGGAACCTGAAGGGAGCACTTCGACCACACGAAATGGTCCAGACCATCGTGACTTGAGTTTACCCGAAAATAGCCTTAATCTTGAATTATACATCAACACCATATCTCCGGGTTTGAAAGTTCGCCCAGCAATGTTCTTGTCGTGAAACCTCTTCATTCTCTCCTAGTATAATCTTGTGCTCTCGAAAGCAAGATATCGAAACTTATCTAGCTCATGCAATTCTGTGAGTCTATTTGTTCCCGCAACCTCAATGTCTAGATTTAGCTATTTCAATGCCCACTAAGCTCTATGTTCTATCTCCACTGGAAAGCGACAGGCTTTTCCAAACACCAACTTGTATGGTGACATGCCAATTGGTGTTTTGAAAGCGGTTTTATAGGCCCAAAGTGCGTCATCTAACTTCTTCGCCCAATCAGTTCTTGTGGCATTCACCGTTTTGGTCAACACACTCTTTATCTCTTTATTTGACACTTCAACTTGCCCACTGGTTTGAGGATGCTATGGGGTTTCCACCTTGTGGCGCACATCGTATTTCTCCAGTAATTTCTCGAAGGCTCGATTGCAGAAATAATTGCCTTCGTCACTGATTATGGCTCTCGGGATCCCGACACGGGTGAATATATTCTTCTTCAAAAACCCGATCACTACCCTGCATCGTTGGTGGGAAGTTCTACAGCTTCCACCCATTTGGACACATAATCTGCAGCAACAAGTATGTACTTATTGCCATAAGAGTTGACGAAGGGGCCCATGAAGTCTAGTCCGCATACATCGAACACTTCAACCTCCTGAATTGGGTTCATGGGCACCTCATGGCGACGGGAGATGTTCCCGGTTGGCTGACATTCATCACACCCCTTGACCCATAGATGTGCATCCTTAAACACAGTTGGCCAGTAGAACCCAGCTTCAAGCACTTTTGCTGTCGTCCTGACTCCTCCAAAATGTCCGCCATATGCCGATGCGTGACATGCCTGCAAAATAGAAGATTGATCTATCTCGGGGACACACCTATGGATCATATTGTCAACACAAATTCGAAACAGGTAAGGTTCATCCCAGTAATACACGCGGCAATCACGGTAAAAAAAATTCTTTTTCATAGAAGAAAGGTCATGGGGAACTATACCGTTTGCCAGGTAATTTGCAATGTCTGCATATCATGGCACAGACCTCCTCAAGGCTTATGGCGAGTAGCTTCTCGTCTGTAAAGGTTTCCAGAATATCCTCTACCTCAACAGATTTTTCCGCTCCTTCCAGTCGCGATAAGTGATCAGCAACTTGGTTTTCCGTGCCCTTACGGTCATGAATTTCCAAGTCAAACTCTTGCAGCAGCAGCACCCAACGAATCAGGTACATTTTTAATCTTTCTTTTCAATCAGGTACTTGAGAGCAGCATGATCAGTATATACAATTACCTTTGAGCCAATCAGGTATGATCTGAACTTGTCAAACGCGAACATTACAACCAGCATCTCCTTTTCAGTCACAATGTAGTTTAGCTGGGATCCACTCAACGTTCTACTTGCCTAGTAAATTGGGTGCATTATCTTGTCTTTCCGCTGTCCTAGCATTGTCCCACTGCATAGTCACTTACGTCATGCATTAGCTCGAATGGTTTCTCCCAGTCGGGGGCAACAATGATGGATATTGTGACTAGCCTCTTCTTCAACTCCTCGAATGCTACCCTGCATTCATCAGAAAACACGAAAGGGTGATCTTTTTTATAACAACTGACACAGAGGGTTGGAAATATTTGAGAAGTCTTTGATGAATCTCCGGTAGAAACTGACATGCCCGAGGAATCTCCTGATTGCTTTAACTGATGTTGGTGGTGGAAGCTTTTCTATTACATCAACTTTCGCACGATCCACCTCGATGCCCTTGCTTGATACTAGGTGCCCCAAGACTATACCTTCTTGTACCATGAAATGGCACTTTTCCCATTTAAGTACCAGGTTAGTCTCAATGCACCTTTTCAACACTCTGGTCAGATTTGTAAGGCACTCATCGAATGAGTTTCCCACCACTGAGAAATCATCCATGAACACCTCCATTATGTCTTCGACAATGTCTGTGAATATGGCCATCATGCACCTTTGAAATGTGGCAGGTGCGTTGCATAAGCCAAAGGGCATCCTCCGAAAGGCAAAAATCCTATATGGACATGTGAACGAGGTCTTCTCTCTGTCCTCTGGTGCAATGGAGATCTGATTGTACCCTGAGTACCCATCCAGAAAACAAAAGTGGGACCTCCCTGCTAGTTTGTAAAACATCTGATCAATGAAGGGAAGTGGGAAGTGGTCTTTCCGGGTGGCCAAGTTTAATTTACTATAATCCATACAAATTCTCCAACTCGTGACAGTTCGTGTAGTTATCATTTTTCACCACCGTCATACCACCCTTCTTAGGAACACATTGCACCGGGCTAACCCAGTTGTTGTCATAGATGGGGAAGATGATTCATGCATCTAACCACTTAATGATCTCTTTCTTCACCACTTCCTTCATATTGGGGTTCAGCCTTCTTTGTTGTTCTATGGAAGGTTTGTGCCCATCTTCCAGCAGAATTTTATGCATACAAAATGCCGGGCTAATCCCCTTAATGTCTGCCATGGTCTACTCAATGGCAGCCTTGCACTCCGTGAGTACCTGCAAAAGTTATTGTGCCTGCACATCTAACAAACTAGATGAGATAATAACAGGTAATATGGAGTTAGGTCCTAAGAACGCATACTTGAGATGGGCGGGCAGTGGCTTCAACTCTAACTTTGGTGGTTCCTCTATGGATGGCTTGGATGGAGGATTTTCTCTCTCTTTTTTAAGTGCAAGGGTTCAAATTCAAGTGATCTCTTCCAAAAACCTTTGCCCTCAAGAGCAAGCACCCATTCCGCCAATTCTTCCCCATTCACCTCATCTAAATTCATAAGACATGCAGCTAGAGGATCCTCAATAGTCAAGGTCTCATCATCCACTTCCAGGATTACATCCACGACATCAATTAGAGAACAATTGGCAAATTCACTTCGTCTCTTTATAGATTTCTGCACGTTGAATGTTATTTCCTTATCATTTAACCTCATATTGAGCTCTCCAGTTTCAGTCAATTAGAGCTCACCCCATGGCCAAGAACGACCTTCCCAAAATTATGGGAATTTCTTCATCCACTCTACAATCCAGAATTACAAAATCTGCAGGGGACACAAATTTCCCTACCTGCACCAACACGTCATCAAGAATGCTTGAAGGCCTTTTCACAGTTTTGTCGGCCAGTTGCAACAACATAGACATGGGTCTAGCTCTTTCAATTCCCAGCCTTTTATAGATAGCCAGGGACATAAGATTCATGCTAGCCCCCAAATAACAGAGTGCCTTGGCAAAAGCAAAGCTACCTACGGTGCAAGGAATTATGAAACTCCTTGGATCAGATAACTTTTCAGCAATTGGTCTAGTTACAACAACACTGCAGGTATGAGTTAGAGTCACTGTGGACAAGTCTTGGAAGTCGAATTTGCGGGACATCAAGTCCTTCATCATTTTTGCATAACCAGGCATCTCCTTCAAAGCATCAATTAATGGAATATTTACCTGGATTTGTTTCAACATTTCCAAGAACTTCTTGTATTGCTCATCTTTTTGGTATTTGGCCATCCTCTGTGGGAATTGTGCTGGAGGTCTCTTCTTCCTTGTGATTTGGGCTTTCTCTTTGTCAGACACTACCTCTACTACCGGTTCCTGTGCTGTCTCAGTTTCTTTCTCAACCTCAATCTATGTGTTGGTTTCTTCTTGGGCAGGTTGCACTGTCACCTCGGTCAGTCTTGCTTAATCATCTAGTTCAATGGGCATTGGTACAAGTGTCTCAGCAGGTCTGCTTTCTCGAGCCCTCTCTTGCTCCAAGCCTAAGTCTCTGCCATTACGTAGACTTACTTCCATCAGCTGCTTTGGGCCCTGGTCTTTTGGATTCACCTGAGTATCTGCAGGAAATGTCCCATGAGGACGATTATTCAATGACATCGAAATCTGACCCATTTGGACTTCAATATTCTTTATGGTTGACTCATATGCATCTACTTTTTCACTCATTTTTGCATTCGATCCAATAACCTATTGGTTGCTGCATCATTGCCTCGAGTCTAGAAAACCCATCTCTCTGTCTCCCATTATGTTGCTGTTGAGGTGGATGATAACCTTGCTGCTGATTTTGGTTATTGTAACCCTGTGGCCTTTGATAAGGCGCCATATTATCGTGAGGTCGCATGGCTCCCATATATCCGTTATGATGATGTTGCTGGACTGGCCTGTATGGCTGATTCTGCTGGCCATAATTCTGACCACGTTGTCTCTGTCCCTCATAGTTGGACACATAATTCATGTTCTCAGGATAGTGTTGGTGATCACCCTTAGCATTCCATTGGCTACCAAGTGGCTGACTAATGCAAGATGTGCATAAGCTCACATTGGTTGTATCAACTATGTGCACATGCTGCTTCTGACTTGACTCTTCCACCTTTTTGGTGAGAATGCTCATTTGTGTCATTAATGTGGTCATATTTTCAGCAAGAGTGTT
The DNA here is from genome assembly GCA_005239495.1 of Nicotiana undulata. Lineage (NCBI taxonomy): Eukaryota > Viridiplantae > Streptophyta > Magnoliopsida > Solanales > Solanaceae > Nicotiana > Nicotiana undulata. Next base: position 21,568 of record ML295595.1, on the reverse strand, counting down.
GGTTGGATCTAAAGCCACTAAGTGGACCACTAGAGTGATGGGTGCGTTTCTGGTTGTCCAACCCAAATTCTGTTCCATCTTGTCGAGCATGACCTGACTTTCTCTCCATGGTTTGCTCAAGAATGCTCCACCAGCGGAAGCATCAACATTAGCCTTCACGCTATCTGCCTGTCCCATGTAATACCTCTGCCCCAATATCTGCTCAGGAATACCATGGTGCGGACATATAATCAACATACCCCTTGAATCGTTCCCATGTTTCTTGCAATGTTTCAATTGGTTTCTGTCTGAAGCTCAAGATTTATCAATTTGCTGAGCAGTTTTGTTGGGTGGATGAAACTTGTTCACAAATTGCTTGACTAACTCCTCCCAAGTAGTGATGGAATTAATAGGGAGTGAATTTAGCCTAGTCTGGGCTGCTCCTGTCACAGAGAATGGAAACAACAACAACTTTATTGCTTCCTGAGTCACGTTGTGTTGTCTTTGTGTTTTGCAGATTGACAGGAAATTCTTCAAATGCTATTGAGGATCTTCAATGTATGACCCCGAGAATAGTCTTTTGTTTTGCAACAAGTGCAACATGTTGTTTGTGATTTGAGACGATTCAGCCTGTATCTGCGGGACTACTATCGATGTGGCCAAATTATCTGCCCTGGGTTGTGCCCAGTCGTATAGAGCAGCCTCTGGCACAAGAGGCTCCACTACCTGCGCATTTAGGTTTTCCACGTTATCCCCATTATTTCTGTTATTCACCAGCTCTGCCATGTCTGGCTCAGGATGTTCAGTTGAGTATTATTGTTTTCTTTTCTGGTTGGTCCGATTCAAGGCCTTGAAAACTTTCTCGGGATCTGATAATGCTTCAAAAACTTCACCAGTTCTCGATGAGTTTCTAGGCATGCACATGTACAACCAAGTTAGCAAGTGTTAAAATTTCAATGTATTGATTGAAAGTGAAGAAAATTGACTACACTAAGAATTTTTCTATTTCTTCCAACTGTAATTTATAACACCGTTAATTCCCCGGCAACGACGCCAAAATTTGATCACGCCCAACTATGCCTTATAAAAAAGACAAAGCGGCCGTTGAAAATATAATCCGGGCATTTAGCCCAGAGTCAAATCCCACAGAGAATTAACCTATCAATTATTGTTGTCAAACTCACTTAATTCTACATAATCAACTTCCAAGATGACAATTGGTTGTGTTTCTACTAACTATTACTGAATGAAATTATTTAAACTAAGAGCTAACTATGAATGAGTTGTAAACAATAAAGAGAAGGATCTAAGGTTATGATTTCCCCTATTGATGGAATCCCTTCCTGTTATGTTTCATATAGATTTGCATAATCTTCTCTATCGATCATGAGCACTCTTACTACCGTAAATCTCCCCCGAGTAATTACGACAATTTACTAGACATACTCTCCCGAGTTACGCTAGCTGGCTTTTATTACAACTCACTTAGATTGCACCCAAGATTTCGTTATCCCTAATCCCACCTTAAACCCTCGGTTATTGATTTGTCACATACGTCGGGAGTGATGTTGTTCAACAACTACCTAAATATGCACTATCTCCCGAGTAATACATACTAAATAGGCACAACTAATTGAGTATCCTTTCAATTAACTACAACAAGAATGTAGTTGAACAAATAGAAATTAACTTGGCAAAAGTATATTATCATAACAAGAAGTTCATCCCTCAATAGGTTCCATCAAAACCCTAGACTAAATAATTAGCTACTCATACTAGAACACAATAAAACCATAAAATAATTCATAATTCACGAACTAATGATAAAAGATGAAGAATAGAAAAACTCTAATTGTATCTTGGTCTTCTCACACTTGTTCTTGCCTCCAAAGTGAGTCTAAAACAAGTTTAAAAACTGACTTGGACGAGTTTAAGGGGTTTAAATAGGGTTATTACAAGTTTTTCCGTTGTCCCTGGATTTTCTGGCATTCCACTAATCGACCGCGGCCGCGACTGAACGCGGCGCGACCGTGGTGATTCACAAACATCTCGCCTCGTCTTTTGGCCCACCGCGTTCCAGTCGCGGTCGACCGCGGTCGCGGTGGGTTGTTGTCCGGTCTTCCTTTGCCTTTTTCTTGCTTATTTTCGTTTGGGTTCTTTTCGATTGGATTTATATCCACGTTATTGACTCCAAAACACTCCATAGTATCTTCCTTACTTGGATTAGCTCCTGCAAAGCATAAAAATACTTATTAGAGCATTTTCTTATTTATTTTGCACTTAAACAACAATAAAGTATGGTTAACTTAGAGTGTAAATAGCTTTTACATCGCGTAATATAGCCTACTATCAGGTCTTGACCTGACCTCGTCACTACTCTACCAAAAGTAGGTTTGACACTTATTAGGTACCGTTGTGGTGTAACATATTACACTTCTGCACATCTTTTTGTGCAGATCCAGGTACCATTTACCAAACTAGGTACCAGTGAGCTAGCTCGTACGTGGAGACTTCAAGGTACATCTGCTAGTGTCCGCAGATCTCGGAGTCCCCTTCTATCTTTATGATGTTTTTATCTTCATTTTTATTAGACTTTGATGTATAGAGATACTTAGCATTTTCTCTTTAGAGCTTGTGACTTATTTCTACCGAATTTTGTGAGTTGTAACTATTTTGAATCGCAAGTTTTATTTAATTTATACGTTGAGATTTGAATTTCAGTTTATATTTCATATAATTTGTAGGCTTGCCTAGTCTTAGAGACTAGGTACTATCACGACATCCTACTGAAGGAAATTGGGGACATTAGTTAGTTGCAAGGTCTTTGGTCGTGGAATAAAATTTTCCTTTGGATTGGTGAAAATCCAACCATCAAGGAACACAAAAAAAATAGCAGTATAAACTATAACGTACTCAGTATAGTAATTAAAAAGAATCCAAAAATTGTAGTGTGAAGGAAGAACTAATAATCTAATATGCGATGGAAGTAAAGAAATTTCCCTTATATTTCCATTGGATTCATTCATTGGATCTTTCAGTCACTTTTCTGGAAAAAGGGAAGGCGTCATTTTCAGAGGTCATAGTCCTTTGAGCTGTAGACCAATTAAAACGACACAAGACTTTACAACTTGCATTTGCCTATTAAATTTGTTCCTAAAAGACAAGTAATGAAAGTCATTAATGGAGTGTAACATTCAACTTTGCTTGCCGAAGACATCAAAATTTGAAAGGATCAAGTTAAATTCTAAATACAATATACTACATGACTCTTAAAATCCTAAGAGTCTATCAGAGTTTCTTGAATGTTACTTTACCCTAAACCCTACCTATAAAAAGGGTTTCATATTCCCTTTGAAGAGGAATCTCAAAAAATAGACTCGAAAATCTCACAAACTCAGAGGATATTTACAAAGAGACCAAGAAGTGGCCTGATAATTCTTGATAATCAAATAATTCAAGAAGATCCACAACATACTTCATGGATCAAATAAATCCATGAAAACCCGCATCATCCTACGTTCGAGAAATACGCTGCTCCAACCCTCGAATCACGCAAATAATCAGGAGAGAAGAATCAAGGGAACAAATAGAATTGTACCCGCATCATTTTATCAATAAAATTATGTTTCTTCATATTTATATTATGATTGCAATTTATTTTGGTATCATATATAATTTGTTGGAAACACTTGCTGATGAGGATTTCAATTTCTACATTTTTGTTGTTGTTGTTGAAATTGCTTGCCCTCATTCAACACTCATATTGGACCTACTCCTTTTGTCCTTAGCAAACTGAAATTTAAACAATATTGTGATATGTATGTATTGGAATTTAGTGTACCATTAAGCTTTTCCATGTTCAATTTATTGTTGTTTACCCAGCTAATTTTAGGCTTGTCAAACAAGCTTTTCTACCTAGTAAATATAGTATAAATGTTACGAGGCGAATTCATGATTTAAATATAGAGCTTTGAGTTTGAGATTTTACTACATCTCTTTTGATTTACATCTGTACGTATTTAGTGGATTTTTAACTCATGTACATGGTGCAATAATGCTTCAGACAGTGATCAAACAAAATGAGTCTGTAATATGTTCCTCATCTAATTACATAAGGAAAAACACAAATTAACGAGGTTTGACTGATAATTTTTGTCAAGTATCAAATTAAACAAGGTGTACATTGTAGTGACACATGATTATAATCGGATTTCAAGATAACATGACATTTCAAATTTGAATTCTTTTAATGGTAGTCAAACGATTAATATACCAAATTGGAGATTAATTTGTCAAGAAAAAGGTTTACCTAAATCCAGAATAATCTACTTACACCGGAACAAAAGTGGATTCAGAATTTAAATTCTACGTGTGTATACGGTTAAAATCGGGCTCATATGATTCTGTTGATTAACCGAGATCAGGATGGTGGGCCGAGGATCAGCCCCGTATTATATCAGACCAAGACATGAAGAAAAGATACCGAGCTCGGGATTCGAAGTACCTGTCGAGATCGAGACCATTGATGACCGAGACCGAACGGGATAGACATCGAGTAAGACCGAAGATGACATAATAATGGAAAGCCGAGATATCCGTGACTGGTCGAGGATCATGGCGAAAATCTCGGAACGAATCAAATAAAAAACGGTTATTTAGCTAATCATAGGATTTCCTTCTGTAATTAGAATTGTACCATAAGTGGAATTCTTCTACTATATAAAGAGGGGTTCTAATCATTTGTAAATATGTAACTTTCGCATATCAAAGCAATACAACACTCTTTTTTCTCTTATATCCTCTTGTTCTTCGGCTTATTTCACAGTACTTAACTTTGTTCGCTGCCGGTTCGAGGGCGATCTAGCTCGAGGGCCGAATTGCATTTCAACATTGGTTTGTTTTATTTTACTGTTAATTTCTATTATTAATCATCATATTTATCCATTGGTACTAGGTGAAATCACGTGTACTTAAAACCACATATAAGTTTAATTGTTATCCAATTTTTAGGGGTAAACAATGTGTTCAACTATAATTTTTTTTAGCATTGAACTCATTTTATTTTAAAGTTATGAGTTCATATATATTAATTTTACAATTTTATCAAATTATTACATATAACTTTTTACTCAGTGTCAAAAGTTATTGGTTCAAATGAACCCGTTCTTAACACATCCGCCTCTGCACTCAAACATAAATTAATATATCAAACAAAAAAGTGCATAACATTTTATATGAGATGTATCACATAATAATAATACTCCCTCCGGTTCACAATAAGTGACCAATTTGCAGAAAATATTAAATTATATATAAAAATACGTAGTATGACTAAACTACCCTTATTAAACATTTAATGTGAGGAGTAAGAAAACCTTTTAGGGATATGTACATAACCGTTATTTTGTAAAACAAATTAAATTATTTTTTAATTACATAACTGAATATTTATTTTAAACCAAAATAAAAAAGAAAACTGGTCAGAGGGAGTAATAATTAGTAAATGATACAAACCTTTATTTCATATCATTCAACCATAAAAGGAAAGATAGCTGTCTTGAGAAAAATGACCAAAACAAAATTGTTGGGAGATATCTTAAAAACACCGAAGGTATCTCCGTAATATTCTATAATTTGGTTCAGTCAACAAGTCAACTATCGAAGACAATCCAGTGCAGAAGAGGACTACTGAACTTCCGTACATATTACTCCTTATTGGCGAATACAAACAGAAACTGACACGAGTATTCAAATCAAACCAATTGCAGGAGTATATAAGCGTATACACAAAGCGTATTTCCTTCCAACGTACGATAATAAAATCATACTTTGACAAGGCAACAAAGATATCGCCCTCTCTAAAACCTCTCTACATTCCGCGAATAGTAGTTGATACGAATAAAAAGTGTGTTAGGGTTTTGAGATCACTGACTTTTTGTGGAAAATTGAAATTGTTGTATGCAATGGACGTTGAAATTGAACAACTTTCTTCTCAAGATTCTGACAAACTCAAACACAATAAGGTAATTCGAATTCCTTAAGAATTTTCGTTTTTGTTTATTTCTTTGAGTGATTTTTCTTAAATTGGGTTTGTTTTGCTTTGGGCTTGATCGCTTTAGAATTGGATTTTTGGTTGGGTTGTTATTGATTGGCGGATCATAATATTCTGTTATGTTTTTGTGTATGATTGATCAGTCCTAGCTTTGTTATGCCTGCATTTTTAACGTTTTTTTTGGTCTAAGTTACTTGTATCATGCGGTTATATATGTTTTGTGAGTGTTAAAGTATGGTATTTGAAGAATCTTAATTGTGGGGCTGTTGAATTTGCCGTTGTAGAATGAGGTAACTTTTGAATAAAGGGAGAATCCTTTAAAGAATTTTTTATATTGTTGGGAATTTGATTCACCGAAAACAACCTCTCTACCTCCACAGTCCACAAGGTAGAGGTAAGGTCTTCGTGTGTATTACCCTCACGAGACTCCAAATATACTGGGTATGTTGATGTTGTTGGGAATTGGTTCACCAATAGAGCAAAGGGGGTTTTGGGGGGGGGGGTTCTTGGGGATTGAAAAAGAAAAAAAAGAAGGAATCTCGAAATTGTACGTGCAACTGTTGGTTCTAGTTTCATAATTTTACTCTACTAGAGTAGCATACGGTACTGTAATTTCCAGCATGCCTATATCAGTTTATTATTTGAAAATTGAATCTGCTCTTTCCCTTTGCTTATCTATTTAGTTTGTTTCACTTACAGGAGGTTATGACTAAGGATAATTCACAAACAGTAGCTGGGTCCACATCCGTATCTGTTGACTCTGTCAATAACAACAGTTCCAATTCAGACCTCTCTTTTCATGAAGATCAGAATGATGGAGATGATGGCATGGATGATGACGATGATGTGTCAAACTATGATGACGACGATGATGATAATGACTATATGTTTTATGACAATGATGACGGTGATGAGTGTGATTACTTGAGTATGCAGGCACAATTTGATAATGTTGATTTGCCCGCTGGTGTAGAGGCCACAGTTTCTTGGTTGAATGAACCTGCTCCCAGTTCAAAAGCGCCTTCCCAAGTTAGCTCTTCTAGTCATCTAGTAGGCGCTGGGACAGTGAAACCCACACTTCCTGAGAACGGAAGCAGTAGTAACTTATCTCAGGTCCCTGCTTCAAGCAGTTCTCTAGTGTCTGTAGAGTCAAGTTCTCGTGGAAAGGAAGAGGCAACTGAAGAAGAAGCCATAAAAAAATATCAGAGTTTTAAGCATTTTGATGTGGTAGATGACTTCTCAGATCATCATTACAGTAGCTTGGGCTTCCAGGGGCAACAGGTAACTTGTAAGGGAATTTCTTTTTGCTTTGCAGGTCATTTTGGCATTTTAGTTGATCGTTTTATGAGACTATGCTAACCTCTGCTGTTACCTTTTTAACAGCCACCTAAGGCCTGGAGTAAGAAAGTTCAGGATGAGTGGAAGATATTGGAAAATGATTTACCCGGTGAGTCAGTTGCTGCTATTTAGTGACACATACATTTGTGTCTGTTGTTTTGTAATGTTATAAAACTTTTGTTGGTAAATGTCTCTATGTTGGTTTCCTGCTGAAGAAGTCTTCTAAAAGTGGTATTTCGCTGTCTTTCTGACATTCTTAAACTTAAATCCTTTATGTGATGTGAAACCACATGATGGTAAATGCATCAATTGGCTCGTTTGATGTGTAATTCCTGAAAAGGTATGTGTGATTCCTAATGGACATCCTTCGCAATTTATATTTTGACACATTGATTATCATAAGTAAATAATATACAAAGCTATCCTTTGCTTTTTCCACTGCCATTTCCCTTTCTCAACTTCCTTATCTGCTGCTAAATTTATGACTCTATCCCCTTTGTGGCATGCTGCACTGTCAGTTTTATCTGGAAAGAGAGTTTTTTTGTGAATTGACTTTGTGGGATGTCCTGTCATTGGTAGATTGCTGTAATTCTATCTAATCCGTTTGAGGATTTATGTTGAACTCATTTCACTCTCTCGTATTCAGATACAATATATGTAAGGGTCTGCGAATCAAGGATGGATCTCCTTAGGGCTGTCATCATTGGACCACAAGGCACTCCATATCATGATGGTCTCTTTGTCTTTGATGTCCTGTTCCCACAAAACTATCCTGGTGTGCCACCGGTATGAATTTGTGTGTTCACGTTTTTTCTTGATTTTGTAGCATGAAAATGTTTTAGATATTTATTTCTAATTTACCTTGTAAAAAATGTTGTGATATTTATTTTTTCTTATTTTTTATTTACTTATTTTCCCTTTCATTAGATGGTTTACTACTACTCTGGTGGTTTGAGACTGAACCCGAACTTGTATGATTGTGGAAAAGTCTGTCTCAGTCTTCTGAACACTTGGACTGGTAAAGGTAATGAAAGGTGGCTGCCCAAGACATCGACTATGCTGCAAGTTCTGGTTTCGATACAAGCTCTAATTTTGAATTCAAGGCCTTTCTTTAATGAGCCTGGATATGAAGCCTCATATCCTGGACCTGACGGAGAGAGGAGATCTAAAGCTTACAATGAAGATGTTTTTGTTCTATCTTTGAAAACAATGACATATACATTGAGGAGGCCCCCAAAGGTATGATCATGAATCGTTGTTTGTCATAGTTCTTCTTCCTTCATTTATTGTCAAAAGTAACATCCAGTTGGAGTACCTGTGCAGGCAAATAATGTCTTTTACCTTTCAATTTTCTGGCTCTGCTAGGATTTCACCTACTTATTAATGACCAATGCAGTTAGTATTTGAATTAATGCTGTCATTTTCATTTAAATGGTGTTATGTTTTATCTGACCTCAATACTGGTAACATAGGTTTATCTGGGAATAGGGGATGGGTTAAATGTAGAACCTAGTTCATCCTTGAAATCAGTTTTCATCTTAGTGGTGTTGAATTTTGTCTACTTGCATATTGGCTTTGCATAGACTATCAGGAGAGTGATTTAGAAAGAAGGGAAGATCAGGTTCACAGTGTCCGGTATGTATGAGTTTAACATATATTTTCGTTTGTCTTGAGTTAGCTCTGTGGTTGGCATCTTAATACAAGTGATTTTTCAAATGGATTTGAAAGTGGAAACATTTTCTGCTCAGGTTCCTCAGCTTTGGGAACTGAGTTCAGATATTATCTGGTTTGGAACGAGGTTGGATGTGGTGGCATAATATCTTTTGACTACCCAATTGTCCATTTTTCATGGGAATAGCTTTGAAGTTGAAAACAAAACTTATTCTACTCTTATTCATGTGTATTCGAACAGATGTCACTTGCATATTTTAACGGACAGCCAAAACTTTTAATCAGTACAGTAGTTTCTTCAACTGGTTTTGTAGTGGGTATATACATTCGTGCAAGAATGAACCATGCAACTCAGAATGAGATAGAGGGAGATTGTTTCTTTTTTCAGGGGAGGTGGGGAGAGGGTGGAGGAGAGATTATCTGAGCGACTTTCTTGTTTAGTTATATTTAGCTTCCATAATTGCAAAGTGATACCACTAAAATAGAAGGAGAGATTATGTTATTCAAATATGTATTTTGGTTGTCTAGTGAAGTATGCTTTTGTCTATGACTCACACTTTCAATATAGATGTAGATGCATCTATAGCGTAGAACAGGTTAGTGCACCTGGGATATAAAGGGGTCGACTTTTGGAGGGTAGGGTAAATGAAAAATGGAGCTTTGTTTTATTCTTAAAGAGCGGTTTATGTACATGTAAACATCTTCTTAAGGTTACTTGTGAGGTAGCATTCAAGTCAATTCTAAGTATACATCTTTTTCTTGAGGTTATTTGTGGGTTAGCATTCTTCCTGGCATGCTCTTATTCTTTTATTTCGTGCAGCATTTCGAAGACCTTGTCATTGGTCACTTCCGTTGCTATTCCGTAGACATTCTCTCAGCATGCAAGGCATATGTAGAAGGAGCTCCAGTTGGTTCTGTGATCAAGGGGAAAGTCCAGGGTAATGCAACTGAAGACAGGAGCTCACAGATATTTAGGGAATCAGTATCCAGAATGATGAATGGTCTTATATCCCTTTTCACTAAGAATGGCGCGAAGGATTGTGACCGGTTTCGTGTCTAAGCCTCAGGATTACCCATCAGATCCTATAATTACGAAAATCACAAGATGTGTTAGCTGAATGGTCCGTTTTCGACTCTTTGAGCACCTCTTTTACCTAGCTTTTGGTGCCATTCACACATTCCTGTACATAGAGACTAATTTTGAATGTAGATAAAACTCGATACTTTAGCATGGTATATATCCTTCCATTCCCTGGATTATATGATAAAATCTATCACCAGATAAATATGGAATGCTCTCTATTTCTTTTCGAATGGATTGACAAATGCTAGGCAGCACCTCTTGCAGTTTCTGTGGAGGCAATGGTGGTGGTAGGTATTAGAGACATGCTATATATTTCAGTTTTGCAATGTAGGATACAACTCAAATTTCATGCATTAAAATAAAGAATATATAATGAACTTCGTGACCAATTCAACGAGTAAGATTTCCCATGGGGTGTATGTTAATGGAATGATGAACTTGAGAGCAAAGATTAAAGACTCATTTTTCTTGCACAACGTCAGACGTTGACAGGATTCCTTTAAGCAGTTATAAAGGATTCGAATGCCTTGCCGGTATTGCTCTCCATGGTTAGACTTTATTATCCAAATATTGCTTTTACCACCAGAGTTAACAATCATAACCAGGAGATGAGCAAAAGTGCTGAAATTCATCATGTTTCAACTCGAACGTTAGATATACAGAGCAGAAGTGAAAATGCTGCAATTTGCTCGGATGAAAATTTACAGTGGGAGAGCAGTACACCACAATTCACAACTTTACACAAGTAGATCACTTAACTGATTTTTATCTACCACCAGGTCCAAAATTTATCAGTTTCTGAAGCTCCCAGTATTGCATAAAGCTGAAAATTAAGAGAAAGATACTAAATTGTTATGAGTGAATAGATTGTCTCAGAACATGCAAGAATTTCTTTTTCCATTTCAAATTTCTTAAACAAGTTACCAGCCTGGAAAACGGACAAACTTATGGATTGGAGCGCTGTGTTCGTTCAGACCAAGACATGCGACGGTGAAGATCATCTAATTTGTGTCTCCGAGTCTTAGCACTGTGCAATGATAGTAGTTTCCAATCAGAAAATAGGTTAAAATCATTGAAAATTTCTCTTAGTTTAACATCTTCCAATCACACATACCCAACAGGACGTCGCTGCCCTCTTCTTTCTTCCTGGATTAGAAAAACAGAATTCAGGTCATAAGGCTACTTCAGCAATGAAGTCTATAAACAATTATCATTTGGCAAAGACAACATAGTGTTATGATACAAGAGATGCAAATCTTCAAGTTAGTACAAATTGGCTGGTCTAGAACAGGATTGATTCATGAATGAAGGAGCTAACCACAAGGTAGGCTAGTAAAAAGACATTAAAGTATGAAAACAGTTTTATGTGGTGATTAAAGATGAAAATACAAAGAAAAGAAGAAGTCTAGTATGCTCTGGAATGAGTGAAGGAATAACATTAGAGAATCAAGGTTTAGGTTGCACAAGCTAAATATGGCTGAAAGTTTGAGTTTGTCCTAGACACTCTTAGGTGTCATTTCCGTGTGCTACTAAATTTAGCAGTTATCTTTTAATCACGATCTGACTAAAGTTTCTGTTTCTCTTGTTAAGAGTAACCTACCTAGTAAATCACGAGGGAATAATCTCTTTCTAAACTTCGACGGACAATTTTCATGAGTGCAATTTGTATTTCTATGATGAGCCGAGCAATCCAAAAAACACGCTAGAGTCTGTCGAGATGTTCATGGCCAAAGGAATAGCTAGTAATAACAATTTAACTAACCTTGTCCTCACCATCCACAATTCTTGTTGAAGCCTCTAGATTCATTTCTGCTTGAAAAGCTTCCAAGACAAATACTACAATCTGAAAGAGTACCGGGCAAAGATAAAGAGTCAGTACAGCTTAAGCACTGACACATGCTATAGGGCTATACACAGAATAAATACCTCGAAAAAGGAAGTGTCAGAACACAAAGGGAAAGTAAATTATAAGATCAATTGTCACAAAAAAAGGGAGCTAGTTTTCTAAGAAAATAAAAAAGATGCAATGTCAACTTCTGTAATTATTCAACCGGAATGGAACATTTAAGCTACCTTGCCTTGGTAAGGAATATTAGTCATATACACATATATACCAGTATTACTACCAAATAAAAAAATTTATTAGACCTTTTACGTTCATTCATTTCTTCTTTTTGATATCATTATTTATGCATATTCTTTGTTGTTATCTCCGATTGAGTTTTCTAACGTTTTGTCTTGCTATCACTTGTTATTAGGGCTCTCTTCACCTTCTCTAGCCGAGGGTCATTCGGAAACAGTCTCTATACCCTTCTAGGGTAGGGGTAAGGCTGCGTACATGCTACCCTCCCCAGACCCCACATGGTGGGAATACACTGGGTAGTTGTTGTTGATATCATTATTTATACATCATTAACTAAGTGACCATTTTGACTAGCCAATTAGAACAAATCTAGCAACATTGCAAGCAGATGTCTCATCATTCAGGTCATTCTATTATTTCCAAGCGCTGGGTTCTAAAATAGATTGTTTTTTGATTGATCAATGACCACCAGAGAATGGTTGCTGAGATGCAAAGTGTAAAAGGCTAATAATGCTATCTGAAACAATGAACGTATGCGTACTTATCTCTACATGAGAAGTTGACTTAAACATTATCTGGTTTTCATCTATGCCTATGGATCTTCAGTGGAGGTTTAGAGACCAATTTGCAAAGAGTACACATGGATACTTACCAAATTTAATAGCCACAAAACGGCAATAAGATAGAAGCTGAAGAAGTAGACATAAGTCCAGGAAGTCCCTGTCAGTTCCTTGTAACTCTGAAATGTTAGAAGCATATTATCAGCTACTCGGACCACACGTGGTAGTAATATATAAGCTACTTAAAATTCATCAAGTTAGTAAATCAGCTAGGTCAGCACTGTAAAAACAGGAATTAATCATCTCAAATATCTTTCTATTAGCACATTAAAGCAAAATGCATGAGGCATTAATGGTCGATGTATAAGATCATTATAATACATTTGGAAATCCTTATACAGCCAATGTATATATTGCCCATTTCCATCCCCCTTCCGCATGTGTGACATAGTTGTAGAGTTCAAAACAGACTTACACGTGTCACTACAGGTTACCAAACGTTGGGTCAGATACCATGTTAAAAGATTTTTAGCAGCAAACCAAAAACATAAGGTAACGGGTGCAGTAGTCTAGGGACATTATATATATGCCTTTTGGACACCCTAATCCAAATGATTTCATCTTTTTACAAGCGTACACATATCGTCTTTACAATTTTTTGTCTGTAAATTCCCATTTTCATTGATCCATAAGACAGACACGATTTCATCTGGTGAAACACTAGGAATTGGGAGTCAAAATATCGTGTAGTCTGACTACACATTCTTTGTGTGTATACATCAGAGGACATTTACAAAGTAAGTACTATGTACATAGAGAACATTTACACAAATAAGTTCTATGTATAATTAACCTCTATACACTTTAACTATTATATATATAACACATCTCAATGCTCCAAGTAATAATCGTTTTACACTCTACACTATTTTATCGGAGCACTGAGGAAAGTAACAAAATTAGAATGCAGTAACTTCAGGACTTGGCTAGGATCCATGGTCAAAACCATATTTTTCAGACCTATTTGAAAGTGTTGGGTCATTAAAGTTTTCCATCAACAACTGAATTTGCATTACAAAAGATGGCCTTTATGTGCAAATAGATCTTCTAAGCAGTTATAATGGTAATTGAGGAAACCAGATCAGGATACCTGCATCAACGGTGACCAGATTCCCATCACCAATAAATTGAAAAGTGTCACCATGCCATTTGGATAGTCATTGAAGTTAAATAGCAAATAGCTTGGATTGTCAAGAAAACAAGTCGACCAATCGACTTCCAAGTAGAAACACTAGAAGGATATTGAAAATCAAATAGGATCTTGGTATTATATGATAAAATAGATTGTTTTTTTTTCAAATGATAAAATAGACAAGAAGATAATCATGACATGAGAAAAACATTGTCTCCTCGTTGTTTGTCAAGAAAAATGACTTGTAGAATACTCTGCAAAGAATTTCACAATTAACAAAAGGATACTCATAACCAGCAAGATCAGTCTGGTGTAACTTGGGGTTTCCAGTGTTGACAATCCCCCCAAAGAACTGCACAAGGTAAAACAGTTAAAGCGCAGAGAAGGCTAGAAAAATGTTAACACACAATAGTGCAATATCAATTAAAAATTGATGAGGAAAAGACACAGGAGTTTCTTCTATGATGCCATGATGACTATGCTCTGCAACCAAAGGCAGTAGTAACAGAGAAATAGATCAATTTTTTGAGGACAACGTTTACGAAGATTAAAACAACATACAACGTTCACCACTGCTTCAAGACAAAGGTTTGAAAGCTTTTACGTGTAATAACAAGCAGAAGAGGAGAGAAATAAAATCCAAGATGGAGTGATTAATAAAGATAGCAGCAAAGAATCAAATATACCTGTAAACCAAGAGAGCAGTAAATGCATAAGATACAGAATATGGTCCCCAAGTATGGCAGCAGACAATGTATGAGGGTCAAAAATGTGGTAACAAAAGCACGAAATCGCTCGATGTGCATCAAGAGTCTTATGAAACGTAACATTCTTGCGATAAGAAGGTAGCGAATCCTGTAAGCACCAGCAAACAGAAGCAATTAATGTATCCCTAAGACGGGCGCTAAATCATGAAGCATCAGAAAGAAAAAGACCGTGACTACATCATCCAACCCTGCTCCTAAACTCAACAGTAAATTTTTTCATACTTTTATGGTTACACATATTCTAGGTAAAAATAAAATACTCTAAGAAATTGACGATGTTAGAAACCCTAGTCTTGAACAATTATAGAATCTCAGGCAGTCACATGAAAATGTTGAATGTACATTATATTAGGACAGAAGATGTAACTTTTTATTTCGCTTCCAACTAATATGCCATACTCTTGAACTAGATTTTATATTTCAATCTTCCTTGATAAGACATAAGCTAAATTACCAGTATTGTGGAGCAATATAGTGTACATGATCAGCCCACACTTCATCTTTCTGGTGATTATATTAAGTAGATAATATTATATAACCAACACAGGTTCACTATCACTATAAGCAAAGGAGATACAAGCCACAGAAGGTAAATTGGGAATTTTGTCATCAATATCTACATTCTAGTTCGTAATTGTTATTAACTCTTCGCCTCAAGACTAGTATTCAAAAGACAGCAAATAGAAAGAAAAAAGTACAAGATTCTATTTCACCGTCTCAAAATCTTTTACTTGTCTATGGTAACATACTCTTGAAAATAATTGAATTACTCAAGCACAGCATAGAGCATAAATTTCGCAGTCACTGCAAAATGAGTTATCAAGGCCTTTACCAATTTCCGCTGGACATGAAATTCAGACCATGAGGGCATACCAAAGTAGTCATTTCTTCAATACCTATGAAAATTGCAATCATCCATAAACTGAGTTAACATCAGTAACTTCCGAGAAATGATTTAGCAGTCTTACTATGTTCACATAAGTCTTTAGCTGATTTATCGGAAATAGCCTCTCTGCCATTCCAGGGTAAGGGTAAGGCTGCGTACATCCTACCCCCAGACCCCACTTGTGGGAAGGAAATACACTGGGTTGTTGTTGTTGTACTATGTTCACATAAGTAAGAAGCTACCAATTTATGCTAAGAACTTGACAAACAGCAGTGCTGTTGGATTGATTCAAATTATTTTACATTATTTATTTGACCATAAAACAAATATAACAGATAATAATTCACTATATTTTGCAAAAGAACAAGCAACCACCTCCAGTAAATGAAGAAAATCATTGGAAGTTCGCATATCTTTCACATCACCACCTTACTTCACATAAACAACCGTTTCCCAACATGATATCCTATCCTTCCTTTGCGTTTTCCCTTTGAGTGGGCTGATGGAAGGATAAAAATGCAGGCCATGTAGATCATCTATAACCATCCAAATCCAACTACTTCAATTGTTCCAAGTAAATTAAGAGCTTTAGAGGATTTCTTATCTCATCCCTTTGTCCATTATTTACATACCATGATAACTTTTACCACCCACACTAACAAACTACGAGAAAGAATGACAAAAAGTATGCTGTTAGTAAACAAGCTAACACAAACAGAGTGTTTGTTTAATTTAAGAACCCTAATTTGAGAGGCTGGTAAAAGTCAAATAAATCAACACATAACAGAAGACAAAATAAAGGACATGCAGACCTTCTAGGGTGGATTGAAAGAATCAAATTTATCCCTCAAAACGAAGCTAAATAACACCACATAAAATCAATGGACATAAGTCTTAAAGTTCTTTCTCCTTCCTAGAGAAACACATATTAAGAAAATCAGTGGAGGAGAAAAACGTCGCTTGACAAAGCAATAAATCAAAGACAACAGTAATTGCAGCTTAATATTAAAAGGCATGTAACCTTAAAATCCACAGACTAGAGAAAAGAGGAAAGGTAATCAACTATCTATTTGTGGGATAAAGAAGACAAGTTGAAAACTCAACTGTCGTGGGAAAAGGATCTGAAAATACATATTTAGCAGGAAAAAACAAGAGCTAAAATCAATAATGGATACATCAAACAAAGGCTTAATGCTAGCTGCATTGCAAATGACACTTTCAACTAAAGCCTTACATAAGTTATAGCTAAGTAGGAAGAGAGATAATTCTAGAAATACAATTGCGGATGAACAAAAAACATCAATCCAAGTGCTAACGCAGTACATACGGTATACAATTTAATAAGAGAAATCAATCAGGTTTATAAACTGTTGGGAATAAACCCCCCACAAAAATAATATCACGGTAATAACAACGGAACAATAACGTAGTACCGAGATACAGTAATCAACAAGAATAAAGAGAACAACAAGGACACGAAGATTTTAACGTGGAAAACCTTTCTGAATAAGGAAAAAAATCACGGGCCCGAGAGGAGCAAATTAATCCACTATAGTGAAAATTTTTACGCTCCGTAGTCTCGAGTAAAGTACTCCAGGGACCACTATACACTCAAAAGAAATAACTCTCTTTTGAGATTCCCACCTCACTACAATATCACTCGCACTCTTATTTTCCCTCACAAACTACACCGCCTCGAATACCTCACACTACTCTCTAACTCTCAAATATGTTTCCCTCTGAGATTGGTATATAGAATAGAAAGTTGTTTTACTTATGGGTGACGCAACCGAAAGTTTAACCAATCAGAAATGGTTTACGTGCAATTTGCAATTGCATCTGCTAAGTTATCACCGTAAAACTTGTTTTGGCATCGTACAATTCCTTTTTTTTTTCAATTATGGGGATGGACCCCACAAATCTCCCCTTCCAGACCCATTCACCGGAAGGATATAACACCAGACTTCTAACTTGAGTGCATGTAGACAAGTTCTTTGCACAACTCAAACTTGTCTCTTGGTACCACCTTTGTCAATATGTCCGAAGGATTCTCACTTATAGGAATCTTCTTGACCTGCATAGATCAGTCCTCCATCTTTTCCCGAATCCAGTGAGATATCACGTAAATATGCTTTGTTCTTGCATGATATATGGTGTTTTTGCTTAAGTCTATTGCACTTTGGTTGTCACATTAGACCGCACGCCTTTTCGATGCAATCCAAGTTCTTGAAGGAACCGTTTCAGCCATATCATCTCCTTACCAGCTTCAGTAGCGACAATATACTCCGCTTCATTTGTAATGCAACACACTTCTGCAACCTCTATATATTACCATGATATAGCTCCCCACGAAAAGTAAGCAAATATCCAGTATTGAATTTTCTGTTATCAAGGTCACCTGCCATATCCGCATAGCCCTTCATGATTGGATCAAATCCTCTAAAACACAAACAATCTCCTAAGGTACCTAAGTATCCACCGGACTACTTCCCAGTGTTCTTTTCCAGGATTTTCAAGAAACCTGCTTACAACACCAACTGCATGAGCAATATCAGGTCTGGTACATACCATTACATACATCAGGCTTGGAAGCCTGCTGAAGAATAAGGAACTCTCGCCATGCTCTCTTTTTCTTCATTTGTTGCAGGACACATCTTCTTGCTCAACTTCAGATGACTAGCAAGAGATGTGTTGGCTCGCTTAGCACTCTTCTTACTTAAGCGTTCCCAGTACACGTTCAATGTACTTCTCCTAAGACAGTCACAACTTTTTGCTTGTTCGCTCTCGAACTATCTTCATGCCCAAAATTTGTTGTGCTGGGCCCAAGTCCTTCATTTCAAATGACTTGGAAAAATCTCTCTTCAACTTTGCAATCAACTCCTTGTCTTTTGCTACAATTACCATGTCATCCACATACAACGATAAAATAATAAAGTTGTTGTCAGAAATCTTTTTAAGTATACACATGGATTAGAATAGGTCTTCATAAGTTTGACTTTTCATGAATGAGTCAAACTTTTTGTACCACTGCCTTGGTGCCTGCTTCAACTCATAAAGTATCTTATTCAATTTGCACATTATGTATTTCTTTCCAGCTACTTCAAATCCTTCTGGCTGCTCCTCTTCCAAATTTCCATGAAGAGACGCAGTTTTCACGTCCAACTGCTCCACTTAAAGATCTAGGCTAGCTTCTAAGCTCAAAATCGTTCAAATAGAAATTATTTTGACAACAAGTGAGAAAATTTCATCAAAATCAATACCTTTCTTCTGTTCGAAGCCTTTTACCACCAATCGAGCTTTGTATCTGACCAGCTTGCCATTTCCATCTTTCTTAAGTTTAATGAATCATTTGTATTTGAGTGGTCTTTTACCCTTTGGAAGTTCAACCAGCTTGTACGTGCCATTTTTTCCGAAGAGATTCCATTTCTTCTTGCATGGCTTTTATCCACTGGTTTTTCCTGGTTGGGACAACACCTCCTTAAGACTTTTTGACTCCCCTTCATAACTGATGAGGACACACTCTGTGGAAGGGTACCTGTATGACTCTACCCTTGGCCTTTCTGTTCTCCTCAGAGGTTGTTTTTTTCCTTCATCATCAAGTTGCTCCCTTTGTTGGGAACATCGTCGGTTCTACTTTCCGCACTTTTGAGATTGTTAGACGTAGAAGGAATGATAACAAAGTTAGGGATTATACCATTTTTGGCCTTCTCTGACGGATTATTCGCAGTTCCAACTTCACTTTCTCGGATGATTACATCTCTACTTCTGATGACCTTCTTCATAGGATCCCAATCTCCCATGAATATGTGCAAAAGCTCTGCAACCGAACACCTTCAAATATGAGTAGGATACCTCCTTGTTGGACCAAACTCTCTCTAGGATGTCAAACTCCAATGGAACTGATGGACTCCTATTGATCAGGTAACATGCTGTTTGAACTGCTTCACCCTAGAATGACTTAGACAATTTAGCCATTTTGAGCATGCTTCTCACCTTCTCAACAATGATGCAGTTCATCCTCTCAGCTACACCATTGTGCTGTTGGGTTCCAAAGAACTTTCTTTTCATGTCTTATCCCATGGCTCGAACAGTACTTTTCAAATTCCCTTAAAGTGTACTTACCTCCATTGTCACTTCGGAGACGCTTTAGCTTTTGGTCTGTCTCCCTTACTACCAGAGCATGAAATTTCTGGAAAACTTGAAACACTTGATCTTTGGTTTTCAAGATATAAACCCACAATTTTCGTAAAGCTTCATCAATAAAAGCAACAAAATATTTGTTAATCGCCCATCGATTCTATCTCCATTGGACCACAAACATCAGAATATACCAAATCAAATCAAGTATATTCAATTTTCTTTCGGACGATGTCTGAAATGAGTCTCTATGTTGTTTACCAAATAAACAGTAGTCACAAGGTTTTATTGTCGTACTTTTGGCAAAAGAGATGAGATATTTCCTTGCAAGAATATGCAATCCCTTCTCGCTCATATGATCCATTTTTTTGTGCCACAAATCTACAGAAATCTTATCTTGTGCCGTGTTCAATTCATCTTGGCATATTTCTGCATTTGTCTTGTACAATGTGCCACGAGTATTCATATCCTTACTTCCTTGTTCAATTATCATTTATCAGTTCTCAGTTATCATTTCAGTTTCAGTTATAGTATTTACAGTTCTTTCAATTATTTTACCAGTGCAATTCAAATGTACTGACGTCCCTTTTGCCAGGGCCCGCATCTCACGATGCAGGTAATGATTTACAGGTTGACAATTTAGGATTCTCGTACCAGTTATTTGGTGAGCCCCGGTTCTTTCACGACATTATCATTACTTATAGTCTTTCAGTATTTACAGACAATCAGTGTTCTCAGTACTTCATTAGAAGCTTCATATACTAGAATAACAGTTAAACAAAGTCGCAGGATTTTCATGTTAAGCAATGTTGGCTACATATATGTTTCAGACTTACCTTAGCGTTTTCGCACTTTGATATATATCATTCGGACTTTCAGTATATCAACATGTGTTAGTTTATCTTACGCATTCAATATGTTATGACATAACATGTTGATTCAGCCACCAGTTGGTTCGCTCGGTCGCATGTAGTCATGCACCGGTTGCCGTGTTACGTCCAGACCTAGGTTCGGGGCGTGACAAAAACCTTGTGACTACTATTTATTTGGTAAAGAACATAGAGTCCCATTTCAGACATGTCTTAAAGAAAATTGAATATTGTTGATTAGGCTAATTAAGTAGAAAGATTTTATTTTATTTTGTAGCCTAATTATAGGTTGATATTATTCTGTAACTTAATTGTAGGACTTAATTATAGGAATCATTGATTCCCTTTCCTAGTTTAGCCATAGGACTCACTGTATAAATATCAGTACCTTTGATGTGAATAATACACAGAAATACAAGAAGCCTTTTCTTCTTCTCTAAATCTACATGGTATCAAAGCCCTGCTGCCATATTTGAGGTGAGTTTCCTCCCTCAGCAGCACTAGGGTTTCAATTCTTTGAAAGAGGTGAGTTTTTTTCTCCCTCACAGTAAGTTGTACGCATCAAAGGTACTATAAAGCAGTAGTGTGGGAAAACTAACACCACTACGAGCTTCCTCAGGCGACGGCGACCAAACCCCAGTCAGCAGCTCCAAGAAAAACCACCACACGCGCCCCCACGCGCCTCCAAACAGTGGCAGTTCCGGCGCGCGTGAAGCCCACGCGCCGGCGAGTAGGCAGTGTTCCGGCGACCTTTTTTGAATTTTTTTTTCTCCTCTCAGGTCGCCGGTGAGTTCCGACCATACCCCTGTTGGAATTTTATTTTTTCAAGATTTTTTTTTTTTTCTCCCTTCTCTTCTGCCCTGTTCTGCAAATCTGCCCCTGTTCCTTTTTTTTTCTCTGTACTGCACTTAAGATGGGGGACACCAAACCCATGGATAATTTTGTTAGCA
>MDKH01009270.1:0-30097 GCA_005239495.1 Nicotiana undulata | reverse complement strand
ACGACAAATTCAACGTAAAATACTGCGAAGAGTAATATTGATGTAATATTGCGGGGCATAACAGTAATGTTGAGCCAAAAAAATAACGGTAGGAGCATTTTTATTCAAGTAGATGGAGGGAATTTTTCTACCAATTCCAATACTTCAGAAACAGTTCTGGCCTTGTTCTGTTTAATATATGTCAATTGGACACTAACATAAATGCTTTTATATATATATATATATATATATATATATATATATATATATATATATATATATATATATGACATGATATTTATATTATAGTATAGCGGTTATTAAAGGTATTTTTAGCCCGAGCGATATAGAATAACACAAAAATAGTATAAATAATTTATAAAAAAAAGAAAGGTCTAGCGGGTTGGTAAATAATTTTAGTGGGTGCTTATAAATTGCAAGTATATATTCTCATAAAGTCTCAATTTCATATCAAATGCAAATAAAGATCTTCTTCTCAACGGAGCTTCCACATAAACATTTTCTTATTAAAGGAGTCCAGGAAGAATTTGTTACGAAGAATGTGTTGTAATTTTATTGCAAGATTCGGATAAGGTAGAAATTCGTTTTGTCCACTTTTACCAATCAAATGGGAATGCTTCTATTTAACACAAGCGTAGACAATAAATTGCGTCGAGAAAATAAAATTAAGATCGAAAAATATCGTAACAATTGTATATTTTATTTTAAATATTTGAATGTTATAATCTCTATAGATCCTCTCATTCTACTTTTCAACAGTAAATAAAAGAGCTTCCGAGCTTAATCTTGAATTTTATTTTATTTTAATTCAAGTGCTTGAAGCTTGATCTTGATCTTGACGTACTTTTAATCCAAGGTCTTGCAGCTTGTTCTTGAATATTCGTCTTGATCTTGTAATCCTTAGAACACTTGAATGTTTGTAGCTTTAAGAGAAATCCGCAACGTTTGATCCACGAGCTCCCTATTGCTTCTTGTTATAACTTCTGGTATCTTTTCTGCGTTATGAAGACCCCTATTTATAGTTGTGGAAGGGAAGAGTAATGATAAGAACAAACTCTTTCCGACCAATCAAATTGAAGTGTGACAAGACCGCATTTGATTGGCCAGAACATGTCACTTGCACACGTGACACGACTTCATTGGCCTTTAATGTGACTTGGCATGCCTTGTCATTTTGACACATGGCACGATCCTATGGGCACTTCCGCTTGACTTGGCGTGCCACATCATATGATACGTGGCAGGGCCTCTAGGAAGATGACATCTTGAGCTTAGTGAAGTGGGCTCATCACTTTAGCCTAATTATATCTTGGGCTTAATGAAGTGGGCTCATCACTTTAGCTAAATTAAATGGGCTAACCCAATGACTTAAGACTTATTTATTTAATTCATATATATTGGATTAATATAATTAATTCAATTATATTAGTCCATAATATTTATTTGGATCAATATATCTTGTATTTAAAATATAATCCAAATTCTTTTATCGATTTAAATTCGATAAAATTTAAATACTTACAAATACTCCTAATTCAAGACTTGTTAAAATTTAAAGGTGTTGAACTTTAAAAGACAAGGTTGAAGAATCATAAAGATATGAAATCTGGACCTTGTATCAATTTCGAATTAAACGGTACAAGTCACTTGTAAAATGCAATGTACTTGCGAACAACACGTTCATCCTTCGAAACTTTCAATGGCAATTCATACTTGAATAAGGACAAAAGCATATTAATTTCAACATTGCCAAAGGTTGTCAGATTATTGATTTTCTTCTCATTGTAATGATTAGTTTTGATTCCAAGTGTTGCAACGTGCCCAAGTAGTACTCCTATTTGTAAATACATTTGAATGGAAACTTATCTTACTTTAAGAAATTTGCTGTCTCCAACTCTAACATGGCTACACAAAGATATTTATTATAAGTTTTGGTTTAGCCTCTTTATTTTCAAGCGAGATTCCCACTATAAGTTAGGATTCTCCTGCCGCCTTTAGTTACTTCTATAAGGATATGTGCTCACCAATTTATGAGCATCAATTAGCTGTACATCGCCATTTTAGGTTTGCCTTCGGCAATTGGAAAATACTAGAACGTAATTTATTCTTTTTTTCTTGTGCTTTCTTCTCCCTTTTCTTTTTTTATTATGTTATCTCTTTTTTTCTTTAGAAGTAATTTCGTCGATGAAGTAATTTCGTTTGAAAGTTCGCGATAAATACCTTTAAAATTTACGGGGAAGACTCATCAAAAGTTCGCACGAAGATCCTCAAAAGCTCATGGTCAAGATCTTTAAGAGTTCGCAGTGAAGACCTTTAAAAGTTCGCAGTGAAGACCTTTAAAAGTACGCTACAAAGACTCTTAAAAATTCGTGGTAGAAATCTTTAAAAGTCGGCAATAGGGACTCTTTAAAGTTCATCACGAACACCTTCACAAGAACCTTTAAAAGTTCGAAACAAACGTCTTTTAAAAGTTTAGAACGAAAACATTAAAAATCTGAATGCCTTTAAAAGTTCGAGACGAGCATTTTTAAAAGTTCGCAACGAAAAACCTTTAAAAAGTCTGACACATACATCTCTTTTTTTTTTTGCGTCTGAGGCGAACATATATTTCATTTTTAACTTATCCATGCTCTCTTTCAAGATTGTGATTATTACTTTTCCCTTTTGACTTAGGTACTGACAATTTTTTCTTTATGCAGCTTGAACATGGTTTACTTTAGAGACTCAGCATCCTCTTCCTCCACGTCCAAGTATCTTGTAAATTCAGAGCACATGGATAGTAAAAAGGAGACCAGATTACTAGTTGATACACCACTAACCGGCTTATATGCAACTTCGTGGCCATCCTTGCAAAATCCATTTCGTTTAGTAGATTGGATCTTTGAAATCACCAAGCGTAAATTCTAGACATGAACTCTTCGTCACAAAGTTAAAAATGTGGAAAGTTCTCTCTCATGCTTAGGACGACGAATCCTCAAAGGAGAAGTATACTGGAGTGATTCCTTAACTTTTGGTGGCGAATTTCATTATATTCCTGGCTATTGGGAGCGGACCGAAGATATTCTTAGTAGGAACTATCGAGCATTGAGGGCCACCAATATTATCACGACCCAAATCCAATAAATGCCGTGATGGCACCAGACTCTACTGTCGGGCAAGACAACACAAAAGAGTTAACTAAATCTTTATTTTATTACTCTTAAAATCATTCCTTTTCACTAAATTAAATGATAATTAACGAACTTCCACTGAGTAAACAATAATATATTTAACAAATTTAAATAATGAATAAATCCCCTAGTCATTCTAGAACCCGGTGTCACAAGTGCATGAGTAATTTCTAGGAAGCAAATGAAATACCATAACCGTCCAGAATACAAATGGACAGTAGGAAAAATACAACACAATACTCTGAAGGAGACTCTGCTGGCTGTGGTCGTCTCGGGAGGTGCAACTCACCTAAGTCTCCATATCAACCATGCCGCTGCGCCAAGCTAGGCCGCTGGATATAGATGTGTCTGCAACAAAATGCAGCAAGTGTAGTATGAGTACGAAAACAACGTGTACCCAGTAAGTATCCCGCCTAACCTCGAAGAGATAGTGACAAGAGGTCGACTTTGACACTTACTAGAGGTCACATTAATATAAGTATATGTGACGCTAAGCATGGATGTCATAACAAATAACAACGGGAAGGGACAACTTCTTTCATAATTATAGTTTCAGTTTCTGTTATTTCAGTTGACAACTTATATCTCAAGGCAATTGAAGAGTTCAAATCACGGAAAGTACCCAGCAAATATCATGCGCAAGGAATGCCGATGTCGTACAACCTGATCCAACAAAATAATAAAATGTGCACTGCCGAAGGGTCAAATAACGCGAACCATAGATGCATCTATTACCCCGCTCGCGAATCATCCATGCGAAGCGGTCAAACATAAATATAAAATAATACCCCGCTCACGAATCATTCATGCGACGCAGTAAAATATAGTTTAAAAGAATTACCTCGCTCGCGAATCGTACCTGCGATGCGGTAAAATCATAGTTATCTCAAGCGTTAAAATATTCTTTCGTTCTTTTCAGAATATGAAATTTCAATGAAAACTTTCAAAATCCCCATTTTTAAAACAATTTCGACTCCTTTTGCATACTCAATCCCGCTCCTCCTCAAGGCAAACAATAAACATAAATCGACAATAATCTCAACAAAGCATGATATAAGCCTAAAACTACCGACATAGGCATAACTAGTAGCTACGTACGGACTCTCGTCACCCCGTGCGTATGTAGCCCCCACAAATAGACGCACATAATTAATTATTTCACCTATAGGGACAATTCCCTCTTATAAGGTTAGAAAGGAGACTTACCTCGCTCTTAAGTTCCATAAACGGCTTCCAAGTCGTTTCGATGACCCAAATTGATGCAAAACGCCCCAAAACTAGCCAATAATTATGCAAACCCATTAATATATGCTCAAATACCCATTAGAATCCAATTTATAACAATTCCTAACCCCGATCGAAAAGTTGGCAAAAATCGCCCACAGGCCCACGTGCCCGGATTCCGAATTTTTTCGAAGATAAACATTACTCATAACATCACGAACTCAAATATATAATTTATTCTTAATTCCATGCCCACATTCGTGGTCAATATCCAAAAATATCAAGTTTTTAGGTTCTCTACCAAAAACCCAAATTTTCACTAATTTTTCATGAATTTTTATGTTAAAATCTATATATAATCCAAGTATTTAACTTGCAATAAGTGAGAATCACTTACCTTGACATAGATGATGAAGATGGAGATCCAAAATCACCCCTAGGTCGTCTCCCATGGAGGAAATGAGCCAAACCCATTTTTTGCAAACATATACACTGCCAGGCAACTCTTCTTCCCGTTCGCGGGCCTCCCATCGCGTTCGCGAAGAACAAAAATTCTCGGAAAGGCATTCCAAACTCTTCTCAGACAGCCTATAGTATAATGGTCATAACTTTTTGCACAAAACTCCAAATGACAAATGGTTTAATGTTATGCAAACTAAACTCCACGATCTACAACTTTCATGTTTTGGTCATCTATCAATCCATTATAGATTTCGTGATATAAGCTGCCAAAATCAGCCCCGTGCAACACAAATTTCTTCTTCATCTTCCCGGACAAGTTCTAGTGTACCAGCCATTATTCTTTGTACACAAATCCACATGCTAAATGGTTTACCTTTCTAAAAACTAGACACAAGGGCCAACTTTCTTTTTTACATCATCTCAAAATTTCTTATAGATTGTGAAATATGAGCCTCCGAAGTCAGACCTGCACAACAGAAATTTTCTTCTTCGCGAACGCGAAGAAAAAATTCCTTGAATGCCAAATCCTTCTTCGCGAACGCGAGAGGATCCTCGCGAACGCGAAGAACAACACCAGGCACCAACATCAGCTATTGCAAAACTGCCTGAAATGATCCAAAACCACCCCGAAACTTACCCGAGGCCCCCGGGGCCCTGTCCAATCACACCAATCTGTCCCAAAACATGACACAAACTTGCTCAAGGCCTCAAATCACATCAAACAATATCGAAATCATGAATCGTACCCCAATTCAAGCTCAATGAACTTTAAAACTTCAAACTTCTACATTCGATGTCAAAACCTATCAAATCACGTCCGATTGACCTCAAATTTTGCACACAAGTCACATTCGACATTACGGACCTACTCCATCTTTCGGAACCGGAATCCGACCCAGATATCAAAAAGTCCACTTCCGGTCCAACTTCTCAAAAATTTCTAACTTTGACAAACGACTTCGAAATGATCCACGAACCTCCAAATCTACATCCGGTCGTTCCCAAAACCAGAATCACCATACAGAGCTATTCCCACGCTCGGAATCCCAAACAGACATCGATAACATTGAAATGCACTTCAACCCAGTTTTATGAATTTCTTCCAAAATGCCAACTTCCACAATAGATGCCGAAATGCTCCCGGGTCATCCAAAACCCG
This sequence comes from Nicotiana undulata, assembly GCA_005239495.1. Classification (NCBI taxonomy): domain Eukaryota; kingdom Viridiplantae; phylum Streptophyta; class Magnoliopsida; order Solanales; family Solanaceae; genus Nicotiana; species Nicotiana undulata. The sequence continues at coordinate 24,082 of MDKH01009270.1, read as the reverse complement.
ATCCGAACATACAACCAAGTCCGAAATCATCATACGAATTTGCTGGAACCTACTCAAAAATCCAACCTTAGTCAATTCTTCCTACTTAAAGCTTCCGAAACGAAAATTCTCTTTCCAAATCAACTCTAAAACCCCCGAAGAACGCACTAGATCTTAAAACGACCGGTCGGGTCATTACATTCTCTCCCACTTAAACCTACGTTCGTCCTCAAACGTGCTAAGGACTGCTGGAGTAGTATGGAAATACTGTTTAACACCTCGTGCACCTACCCGTGCTACCAGAACTCAGTTGAGCACATTAGCTCGATCAAATATGAAGATATTCTCTTTTATTTAGGCAAATAAGCCTTAGAGCCCAGTTCCAATATCTAAAATTCTCTGCTAGGACTGCTTCCAACATACGAACACCGTATCAATCACCACACGATGTACCAGAACATGACTACATACCTTTGCTAAATTCACACCATGCACCACATCATTCACAGGCCCATAATAACACGCTCTGATCATAATAGCCAACATTCCTCGAATATGATATTTACAATGCCCCCATGACATATATATAGGTCCTATTCTAACTCTTACAATATCGCCATGACGGAAAAGGTGTGTAGAAATTCATAACCAACTGCCGAGTCAACAAATTATTCAGTCTATACTTTTGCCAAGAGCTAGAACCTCATTCTGAATCAAATAATGGATTTTTCTCTTTAATACACTTCATATAATCTGATTGCACCGATCCTAGATCCAATGATCCTGTCTCACCCAGTACGAACTGCTCAGGCAGTAAGCCACCCCAAGCATGACCAAAAGTCTCATATGATGCCACAATGTGCCAATAGGCCATAACTCGAACGTGATACATAAGGAAAACAAACTTTGAAAGGACTACTCAACCCACACAACTAATATGAACTTTCCTCAGAAAATGGGAAACAAAACACACAAAAATAGAATATAGAAAGACGTACTCAACATCACACTGTTGCGGCGTGAAACCCAATCCAAATAACATACCCGTGGCACGCCTACACATGAAATTAACATAAGGAGATACACACCGAGCTAAATTGCTCACTACTACAAAATACTGAATATCGGTCACAAGCAACGCTAAGTGCACAATACCATCCCTTGGTTATTAATGAGGCTGCCACAACTTTTTTAAATTCTAACATGAACTATGGAATGATGGTGGCATTCAACCAATCTACTGAGGCCTGAAATGTAAAGAACAAGATGGAACGGGAGGGTAGCAATAGGTCCCGATCATCGGGCAACCCTGAGGATTCATTTGGTGGTAGGAGATCAGACTTTTGGGTAGGATCATCAAGGCCATCCCAGTCTTATACGCAGTCTTCAGCTAGTGCTCTGCCAATGGGGCACGGTCGGCAGTATGGGAGTTGCTTTAGGCCTAGTCAGGGCAGCATGGGGTCCCACCATCAGGGTCGATCAGGAGGGAGATTCCAGCAGCAACGGAGGCCCACAATGCCCTAAGTATGGGAAGATCCATTTGGGAATCTACTACATGGACCTACCAATATGTTATGGGTACGGGATGAGAGGCCATATTCAAAGGGAGTGTCGTGCATCCCGCCAGTGTGCGGGTAGGAGCACATGTCAGTCATCTAGTCCTACAACTACTACATCTTCAGCACCCCCTCCATCTCGAGGCTCTCCATCACTAGCAGGGCATGGTGCAACTAGGGGTGGTGCTCAGAGTTTAGGAAGCCCTAGTCGGTTCTATGCTATGAGTGGTCGCCAGAGTGCATAGGTTTCTCCTAACGTCGTCGCTGGTATATTGACTGTCCAATCTCATGATATGTATGCTATTATTGATCCCGAATCCTCTTTGTCCTACGTTACTCCTTATGTTGCTATGGAATTCGGGATAGAACCAGAAAAGCTTCATGAGTCGTTCTCTGTATCTACTCCAGTTGGCGAGTATATTACGGCCTCGCATGTTTATAGAGATTGTGTTATTAAGGGACGTGGTCGGGATACCATGGCCGATCTCATTGAATTGGGTATGGTTGCTTTTGATGTAATAATGGGGATGGATTGGCTTTATTCATGTTTTGCCAAACTCTATTGCCGAACTTGAACTATGAGGCTTGAATTTCTTAATGAGCCAGTTGTTGAGTGGAAATGGAATATTGTGGTTCCAAAAGGTAGGTTTATTTCTTACCTTAAGGCCACGAAATGATAAAAAAGGGGCGTATTTATCATTTGGTCCGGGTTGCGGACACCGATGCTGAGGCACCTACACTTGAGTCTGTGCAAGGTGTAAATAAATTCCCTGATGTCTTTTTGGATGAGCTCCCTGGTTTCCAGTAGACAGGGAGATTGATTTTGGTACTGATGTGATGACAGGCACGCAACCTATATCCATTCCACCTTACAAAATAACATCGGCAAAATCGAAGAAGTTAAAAGAGAAATTGAAGGATTTGCTAGAGAAGGGTTTCATCCGAATGAGTGTGTCGCCTAGGGTTCCAGCGGTTCTCTTTGTTAGAAATAAAGATGGATCGCTACGGATATGTATTGACTACGGGCAGCTCAACAAAGTCACAAGAAAAAATAGGTACCCTCTACCAAGGATAAATGATTTGTTTGATCAATTATAAGGTGCTATTTACCTCTCCAACATTGATTTTCCCTCAAAGTATCACCAATTGAAGATCAGGGAGCAGGATATTCCAAAATCAGCTTTTAGAACCAGGTATGGGCTCTTTAACTTCCTGATAATGTCTTTTGGGCTGACAAATACCCCGACAGCTTTCATGGATCATATGAATCGAGTCTTCAATCCGTTTCTTGACTCCATTGTGATAGTGTTCATTTACGACATTCTTGTATATTCACGAAGTCAGGAGGATCATGTCGATCACCTCAGGGCAATTCTGCAGACTCTTCATCAGCACCAATTGTAGGCAAAGTTCTCAAAATGTGAACTTTGGCTTGAATCTATTACATTCCTGAGTCATGTTGTCTCTAGAGAGGGAATTAAGGTTGATCCTAAATAGATTGCAGTAGTAAAGACTTGGCCTAGACCTACCACTCCAACAAAGATTCGTAGTTTCTTAGGCTTGGCTGGGTATTATAGGAGGTTTGTGGATGCAACATGGTAGTTTTATAGCTTATGGGTTGACTACAACACCGGTGTTGACTCTACCAGAGTGTGCGGATGGGTTCTTGGTATATTGTGATGCTTCAAGGATCGGTCTTGGGTGTCTGTGTAATGACCCGATCGGTCATTTTGAGCTCTAGCACGTCGTTTGGTAGTTTGAGGCCATGAGAAACTTCATTTCAGGTATTATGACTTGCGGGCGTGGTCGGAACTGAATTTCTGGAGGTTCAAAGTCAAATTGGAAAGAAAATTCTCATTTCGGTAGCCTGAAGTTGGAAGAATCAACTAAGATTGGAATTTTGAGTAAACGACCTCCAAATAAGGATTTGAAGATTTCAGCATGTTCGGATCGGGATTTGGATAACCCGGGAGCGTTTCGGCGTATATTGTGGAAGTTATTATTTTTGAAGAAGTATCATAAGTTTGGGTTGAAATGCATTTCAGGGATATTGATGTCCATTTGGGATTCCAAGTCTGGGAATTGCTTCGTATGGTGATTCTGGAGCTAGAAGCACGATCGGAAGTGGATTCGGATGTCCGTAGGTCCTTTTGAAGTCATTTGGCTAAAGATATAAATTTGAAGGTTTTTGAGAAATCCGATCGGACGTGGAAATTTTGATATCGGGGTCGGAATGCGATTCCAGAAGTTGGAGCAGGTCCGTAAGTTCGAATATGACTAGCGTGCAAAATTTGGGGTCAATTAGACGTGATTTGATAGGTTTTGGCATCGGATGTAGAAGTTGAAATTTCTAAGTTCATAAAGATTGAATTGAAGAGCGATTCATTGTTTCGATGTTACTTGATGTGATTTGAGGCCTCGAGCAAGTCCGTATTATGTTTTGGAATAGGTTGGTGTAATTGAACGGGGTCCCGGGGGCCTCGGGTGGATTCCGGGTGGTTAACGGATCAAAATTTAAAGTTGGAGAAAGGATGAGGTTGCTGTCATCTGGTGTGACCGCACCTGCGAGGCTCTGGCCGCAGGTGCGGCTTTGGCGCCGCAGGTGAAAGGTTTGCTAGCTTGGCTGGAAGCCGTAGGTGCGGGCTCTTGGGGCGCACCTGCGGTAGCGCAGGTGCGGAAAAGGGACCTGGGCAGATTGTTTAAAAATGGGAAATTTGGACATTTCCCTCATTTCTTCATTCTTGGGCGACTTTTGGAGCTTCTTGGAAGGGTTATTCACCTAGAAACTTGGAGGTAAGTCAATCCCACCTATTGCAAGTTAATTACTTGGATTATATCTAGATTTTAACATGGAAAATCATGGGAAATAAATGGAAACTTAGGATTTTGAAGAAAATCCTAGAAATTTATATTTTTGGATTTTGCCCACGAATTTGAGCATGAAATTAAGAATAAATCACATATTGGAGTTAGTAAAGTCATGGGAAATCCTTATCTCCAAAAAATTTGGGAATCCGAGCGCGTGGGCCCGAGGGCAATTTTGTCAATTCTTCGAGCGGAGTTGGAAATTTACATAAATTGATTTGGTACAGGTATTAGAGTATATTTTCATTGGTTTGCCCGTTATTTGGCTTGTTTTGGGACGTTGTGCATCAATTGGAGTCGTTGGAAGGGCTTGGAAGCCGGTTATGGAGTTTCAGAGCGAGGTAAGTCTCCGTTCTAACCTTGTGAGGGAGAATTGTCTCCATAAGTGAACTAATTGAATATGTGCTACAAATTATGGGGGGTCTATGTACGCACGAGGTGACGGGAGTCCGTGCGTAACTACTAATATGTTATGTCCGGGTAGTCTAGGACCCACTAGCATGCCCTACTTGTTGTACTTGTGACGTCGTCAATAAATATCATATGATGCTGTCAATTAGTAATTAAATCTCTAAGAAGGTGTGATGACCCAAAAGTTCATCCCGTGTATTTCTAGCTAAACCTGTGTTATGAGGTAATGAGAACCTCCTTCTATCTCACCTCGATTTGCGTACACAGCCTGGGCGTGTAGCTGGGAAATCGTTATGTGAAAAACTGATAAACAAAATGATATTTTTGTGTTGAAATTTGAATAAAGTTGACTTTGGTCAACATTTTTGGTAAACGGACCTGGACCCGTGATTTGACGATCCTGGAGGGTCCGTAGGTAGGAAAATATGGGACTTGGGCGTATGCCCGGAATCGAATTCCGAGGTCCCAAGTCCGAGAAATGAATTTTTAAAGAAAATTATTTTTTGAAAAATATAAAGGTTTTTGAAAATGAAATGTTATGTGAAACCTGTGGTATCGGGCTCGTATCTTAGTTCCGGAGCCCGGAACATGTTTGATATGATTTATATGTGTTATCTGTGAAGTTTGGTAATAAACGTACTTCGTTTGTTATGAGTTCTTAGTGATGTCATTTGGGTTGACAAATGCCCCCGCTGCTTTTATGGAGTTGATGAACCGAGTGTTCAGGCCCTTATTGGATTCGTTAGTGATTGTTTTCATTGATGATATTTTTATTTACTTCCACAGTCAAGAGGAGCATGAGCAACACCTTCGAGTCGTTCTCCAGACTCTGAAGGATAGTCAGCTGTATGCCAAATTTTCTAAGTGTGAGTTCTTGTTGAGTTCAGTTGTATTTTTGGGCCATGTTGTGTCGGCAGAGGGTATTCAGGTGGATCCCAATAAGATTTCAGCAGTCAGAGATTGGCTTAGACCCACCTCAGCTACAGAGATTCGGAGTTTCTTGGGCTTAGCAGGTTATTATCGCCGATTTGCCGAGGGCTTTTCATCTATCGCAGCCCCGATGACCAGGTTGACTCAGAAGGGTGCCCAATTCAGGTGGTCAGATGAGTGTGAGGCAAGATTTCAGAAGCTCAAGACAGCCTTGACCACGACACCAATGTTAGTTTAGCTCACAGGTTCAGGGCCATATACCGTGTATTGTCATGCTTCACGGGTTGGAATTGGTGTAGTGTTGATGCAGGATGGCAAGGTTATAGCTTATGCCTCCCGTCATTTGAAGTTTCATGAGAAGAACTATCCAGTTCATGATTTAGAGTTAGCAGCCATAGTTCATGCATTGAAGATTTGAAGGCATTCTTTGTATGGTGTGTCATGTGAGGTGTTCGCGGATCATAAGAGTTTGCAGTATCTGTTCAAGTAGAAAGAGTTGAATATGAGGCAAAGAAGATGGTTGAAGCTGTTGAAAGACTATGATATTACCATTCCTTATCATCCGAGAAAGGCCAATGTAGTGGCCGATGCCTTGAGCCGGAAATCAGTCAGCATGGGTAGTCTTGCTTATATTCCGATCAGAGAGCGACCGCTTGCTTTAGATGTTCAGGCTTTGGCCAATCGGTTCATGAGATTGGAGGTTTATGAGACTGGCAGTGTTTTGGCCCATACTGTGGCCCGTTCTTCATTGTTTGACCGTATTCGGGACCGACAGTATGATGATCCTCATTTATGTGTTCTTAGAGATACGATCCAGCACGGAGGTGCCAAGCAGGTTTCAGTTGATAATGATGGAGTATTGAGGATGCAGTGTCGTATTTGTGTGCCTGATGTTGATGGTATTCGTGAGTTGATATTGCAAGAGGCCCATAGTTCTCGGTATTCCATTCATCCGGGCGCCGCAAAGATGTACTTGTATTTGCGGTAGCATTATTGGTGGCGAAGAATGAAGAAGGATATTGCGGAATATGTATCTCGGTGCTTGAACTGTCAGCAGGTTAAGTACGAGCACTAGAGACCCGGTGGTTTGATGCATCAGATTGAGCTTCCCGAGTGGAAGTGGGAGCGTATCACCATGGATTTCGTAGTTGGACTCCCACGGACTCAGAGGATGTTTGATGCGGTGTGGGTCATTGCGGATAGGCTGACCAAGTCAGCACACTTCATTCCGTTATAAGTTTTGTATTCTTCGGAGAAGTTGGCAAAGATCTACATCAGGGAGATTGTTCGATTGCATGGGGTGCCTGTGTCCATTATTTCTGACCGAGATACTCATTTACCTCCAATTTCTGGAGAGCTTTTCAGTGTAAGTTGGGCACACGGGTTGAGTTGAGCACAACGTTTCATTCTCAGACGGACGGACAGTCCGAGCGTACTATTTCGATTTTGGAGGATATGTTGAGGGCATGTGTCATTGACTTCGGAGGTTCATGGGACCAGTTTTTTCCTTCAGTTGAGTTTGCCTACAACAACAGCTATTAGTCGAGTATTCAGATGGCTCCGTATGAGGGGTTGTATGGTAGGCAGTGTCGGTCGCCAGTTGAGTGGTTTGAGCCGGGAGAGTCTAGATTGTTGGGTTCAGAGTTAGTTCAGGATGCCTTGGATAAGGTGAAGATCATTCAGGATAGACTTCGTACAGCTCAGTCCAGGCAGAAGAGTTATGCAGACCGGAGAGTTCTTAATTTGGCATTCATGATAGGAGACCGGGTATTTCTTCGGGTGTCGCCCATGAAGGGCGTGATGAGGTTCGGAAAGAAAGGCAAGTTGAGCACTAGCTACATTGGTCCATTTGAGATTCTTGATACGGTAGGAGAGGTGGCCTACAGACTTGCTTTGCTGCCGAGTTTATCAGTCGTGCATCCGGTGTTTCATGTATCTATGCTCCGGAAGTATGTTGCCGATCCATCTCATGTGCTAGACTTCAGCAGTGTCCAGTTGGACAAGGATTTGACTTATGAGGAGGAGCCGGTAGCCATATTAGCTCGACAGGTTCGTCAGTTGAGATCGAAGGGTTATCCTTCGGTTCGTGTTCAGTGGAGAGGTCAGCATGTTGAGGCAGCTACCTGGGAGTCCCAGTCCGATATACGGAGCCGATATCCCCATCTTTTCCCTGATTCAGGTATCTTTCTATGTCCGTTCGAGGATGAACGTTTGTTTTAGAGGTGGAGATTGTGATGACCCAAAATGTCATCCAGTGTATTTCTAGCGAAACCTGTGTTTCGAGGTCATGAGAACCTCCTTCTATCTCATCTCGATTTGCTTGCGCAACCCGGGCATGTAGCCGGGAAACCGTTATGTGAAAAATTGATAAACAAAATGGTATTTTTGTGTTGAAATTTGAATAAAGTTGAATTTGGTCAACATTTTTGGTAAACGGACCCGAACCCGTGATTTGACGATCCCCGAGGGTTCGTAGGAAAATATGGGACTTGGGCGTATGCCCGGAATCGAATTCCGACGTCCCAAGTCTGAGAAATGAATTTTTAAAGAAAATGGTTTTCTGAAAAATATAAAGGTTTTCAAAAACAAAATGTTATGTGAAACCTATGGTATTTGGCCCGTATCTTGGTTTCGGAGCCTGGAACATGTTCTATATGATCTATATGTGTTATCCGTGAAGTTTGGTAATAAACGGACTTCGTTTGACGTGATTCGGACCTTAAATGCAAAATATGGAAGTTATGGAAGTTTTGAGAATTTTCATGGATTTTGAGGTTTAATTCGTTGTTTTTGATGTTATTTTGGTGGTTTAATTACACGAATAAGTCCGTAGGAAATTTTTGAGGTTGTGTGCATATTTGGGTTTGAGCCCCGAGGGCTCGGGTGAGTTTCGGGTAGGTGTCGGAGTGCAAGACTTGGTAAAAACATATGGTGCTAAGTCTGTTTTCTGGTGTCTGGACGCTTACCCTATGCGAACGCATGGGGTACCATGCGAACGCAGTGCATACGCGGGGAAGGAGGTGGTTAGTGCTGTGCGAACGCATGGCCCAGGGTGCGAACGCGGTGTATAGGATTATTACTCTACGCGAACGGACCCATGCTGCCGCGATTGCGTAGAGTATTGGTGAGTTTGGGGATTGGTCTGTAATAATGAAATGCGAACGCACCCATGAGGATTCGATCGCGGAGGGTAAGCCAGTTACAACTATGCGAACGCACCATGTAGGTCGCGAGCGCACAACCTATGAGGGGAACCTGGGGGTTGGGTGTAATTTACCCTGTGCGAACGCGGCCCCACAACCGCGAACACATAGGTCTGATTAGCTGACCCTTCGCGAACACAACCAGGGGCCCGCGAACGTGGAGAGAAAAAACGCCCAGTTATTTTAAAGACCCAAAGCCATAATAGTTACGGGATTCTTCACCATTTTCATAAACCTCTTCTTCTCCAACCCTCTTAGGCGATTTTTGAAGCATTTCTTCACCATAAGCTCTTAGGTAAGTAATCTTTGACTTGTTTTCTTCCATTTTTATTCACACCCATTAGATTCTAGGCCTAAAAACATCAAATTAAAGGTAGAAAATTAGGGTTTTGGGTAGAGTTAGGGATTTTTGATTATTTGGGAATTTGACCTCGTTTTGGGGTTGAATTTCAAAACAAATAATATATTCGGGCTCGTGGGTGAATGGGTGATCGGGTTTTGGTCCAAACCTCGTATTTTGACCAAGCGGCCCCGAGTCAATTTTTGGATTTTTGGGAAAAATGTTGGGAATTCTATAATTAAGCATTGTAATTGCATTGTTTAGCATTTATTGATGTTATTGAGTCGATTATGTCTAGATACGGTTGATTCGGAGTCGAGTTCAAAGGGAAAAGCGGTGCTAGAGGCTTGATTTGGATTCTTGGAGTCGAGGTAAGTGTTTGGCCTAACCTTAGCTTGAGGGAATAGGTATCGAGTCTTGATTGCTACGTGTTTATTCTATGTTCAATGTATAAGTGAGGTGACAAGTACCTATATGTTGTTGTCAAGCATGACCGTGAGTCGAATATTATGAGTTATATGGTTTTCTTTGATGTTTACCGTGTTATGGATCAAACTTCAACTTGGTGGTTATCTCTTGATGGAAATTATTAGTTATGAGTATTGTTGAGTAGTTGATCAGTTGAGGAATACCTTGTTGATTTATACACTTGTGTAGGATTTGTTATAGCTGTGTCCCTTGCCGGGACGATATTATTCTTGTTGATTATATCTATGCATTTAAAGTTTCTTGCTGTTGATTTTCCTGCAAATTGTTGTGTTTATGTTGATATTTATACACGAGGGGACATTCCGTGCCATGTTTATGTTGTTTATGCACAAGGGACATTCTGTGCCGTGTTTTGACTATTTATGCACGAGGGGACATTCCGTGTCGTGTTGTGATTATTTATGCACGAGGGGATATTCTGTGCCGTGTTGTGATTATTTATGCACGAGGGGACATTCTGTGCCGTGTTGTTGTTTATTTATGCACGAGGGAACATTCCGTGCCGTGATGTTGTTTATTTATGCACGAGGGGACATTCCGTGCCGTGTGTTATGAATTTTTAGCACAAGGGGACATGCCGTGCCGTTTCTGTTTACCTGATTTTGTTCGGTGTTGTTATGTTTCTGTCCTTAAATTGATATTTTGACTGTCACTCCGTTATATATTTCTGTGAACTGTTACCCCTTTTTCCCCAGCATGTTCTCCCCCGTATTTGTACTTAATTGCTTATTTTCTGCCGTTACTTCTGTTATATATTATTGAATTGTATAGGTGTTTATTATTTGTCGTGTCCTTGCCTTGTCATTACTTCGCCGAGGTTAGACTCGGCAGTTACTCAGTACATGGGGTCGGTTGTACTGATGCTACACCTGCACTTCTTTATGTTGTGAAGATTACGGTACCAGACCCAGTGGACATTGATCGAGGGAGTATCCTTCAGTCCACATGCGACACTGAGGTAGTCCTTTAGGCGTCCGCAGGCCTTGGCGTCTCCTCCTATCTTATTTCCTTTTCTGTCTTTCTTTGTATTTCTGAGACAGTGGTATTTGCTCATTCAGACCGTTGTTTATATATTCTTAGACAGTCCGTGAAATTTTTATACCAGTTCTGGGGATTTTATTAAGGATTTTGTAATATTAAATACTTAAGCTGTTGTATTTCAAAGCTTCCGTACTCTTATTCATATTTGTTCTCGTTTATCGCTTTTCTTTTAAATGCCTAATAATAAGGAAATAAGTATATTAACTGGAACGTTGGCTTGTCTAGCGGGTTCATTGTTAGACGCCATCACGGTCCCGACGGTGGAATTTCGGGTCGTGACAAGTTGGTATCAGAGCACTAGGTTGCTTAGGTCTCACAATTCAAGAACAAACTCGGTAGAGTTTGAGGGATCGGTACGGAGACGTCTGTACTTAACCCCCAGAGGATGCAAAGTTAGGAATGACTTCACATCTATTCTTCTCTGTCGTGCGATTTGAATTCTAAATACTAATATAGTTTCTATTATATTCTCTCGCAGATGGCGAGAATGCGTGCTTCCCCAGGTTCCGATCAGAAGCCCGATACTCCAGTCGCAGCTCCTACGAGGGGCCGAGGACGAGGCCGTGCTAGAGGCCGAGGCAGAGGCAGGGCTTAGCCCAGAGCAGCAGCCCCAGTAGAGGACCCACAGGTAGACTTTGCCGGTGAGGTTCCTGCTCAGACGGTTCCGGTCGGACCAGCTCAGGTCCTAGAGGTGTTCATTGCCACCCCGGTACTTCAGGACGCTCTGGTCCGCTTAGTGGGCCTTATGGAGAGCGTGGCTCAGGACGGTCTTCTTCCTACAACACCAGCCGTCTCTCAGGCTGGGGGAGAGGCACAAACTCTTGCTACCTGCACACCAGAGCAGTTAGCTTCGCAGTTCCAGACTCCAGCACCTCAGACAACTGAGTAGCTCAGCGGGGTATTGTGGCACAGGCAGTTAAGGGAGCATCCATGTCTGCCGATGCTTTGTGGAGATTGGATCGGTTCACCAAGTTATTTCCTACTACTTTTACTGGTGCACCATCAGAGGATCCCCAGGATTACTTGGACAGTTTCTATGAGGTTCTTCGGAACATGGGGATCGTAGAGACCAATGGGGTTGATTTTGCTACATTCCGTCTTTCTGGTACCACCAAGACTTGGTGGAGGGACTATTGCTTGACCAGACCAGCTGTGTCTTCGCTTTTGTCTTGGGCTCAGTTCTCCGAGTTATTCTTGGGGAAGTTTCTTCCAGTCACCCAGAGAGAGGACTACCGGAGGCAGTTTGAGCGCCTCCAGCAGGGATCTATGATTGTTACACAGTATGAGACCAGGTTCATCACTTTGGCCCGACATGCTATCATGATACTCCCCAACGATCGAGAGAGGTGAGGAGGTTTATTGAGGGGATAGATCAGCCTATTAGACTTCAAATGGCCAGAGAGACAGGTATTGATATTTCATTTCAGGATGCGGCTAATGTGTCTAGACGGATTGAGATGGTCTTGTCACAGGGTAGTGGTCAGGGGTCTGACAAGAGACCTCGCCATTTTTGCCAATTCAGTGGTGCCTCATTTGGAGGCAGAGATTCTTTTGGCAGAGGTCATCCTCCTAGACCATACCAGTCGGCACTTCAGGTATCCCGCAGTGCACCATCAGCTCCTATCAGTGCACCGCCGCTTCAGAGCTTCCAGGGTGGCTATTCTGGTCAACAGGGGCAGTTTTAGGGCCAGCAGCCTCAGCAGCCGAGGTCTTGTTTCACTTGCGGTGGTATGGGGCACATTTCCAGGTTTTCCCCAGAGGTTCTGGTGGTTCTCATTATCAGGGTTCCTGTGCTATGATTCCCACACCACGTGCACCCCACCCCCTCGGCCAGCTAGGGGTAGAGGTCGAGGTTCCAGAGGTGGAGGCCATACAGTTAGAGGTGGAGGACAGTCTATGAGAGGTAGATGCCAGCCCGCAGTAGGTCGGCCCAGAGATGTTCAGGTTGGAGGGGCTCCGCCCCGACGCTATGCTATTCCTGCCAGGCTTGAGGCTGAGGCTTATGATGCAGTCATTACTGGTATGGTTTGAGTTTGCAGCAGAGATGCTTCGGTTTTATTTGATCCGGGGTCTACATTCTCCTATGTGTCTTCATATTTTGCTCCCTATGTAATTATGCCCCGTGATTCCCTGAGTACTCCTGTATATGTGTCTACCCCGGTGGGTGATTCTATTGTGGTAGATCGACCCGTGATTTGACGGTCCCGGAGGGTCCGTAGGAAAATATGGGACTTGGGCGTATGCCCGGAATCAAATTCCGAGGTCCCAAGTCTGAGAAATAATTTTTTAAAGAAAATGGTTTTCTGAAAAAACTAAAGGTTTTTGAAAATGAAATGTTATGTGAAACCTGTGGTATCGGGCCCGTATCTTGGTTTCGGAGCCCGAAACAGGTTCGATATGATTTATATGTGTTATCTGTGAAGTTTGGTAATAAACGGACTTCGTTTGACGTGATTCGGACCTTAAATGCAAAACTTGGAAGTTTTGAGAATTTTCATGGATTTTGAGGTTTAATTAGTTGTTTTTGATGTTATTTTTGTGGTTTAATTACACGAATAAGTCCGTAGGATGTTTTTGAGGTTGTGTGCATATTTGGGTTTGAGCCCCGAGGGCTCGGGTGAGTTTCGGGTAGGTGTCGGAGTGTAAAACTTGGTAAAAACATCTGGTGTTAAGTCTGTTTTCTGGTGTCTTGACGCTTACCCTATGCGAACGCATGGGGTACCATGCAAACACAGTGCATACGCGGGGTAGGGGGTGGTTAGTGCTGTGCGAACGCGGAGGATAGGATTATTACTCTACGCGAACGCACCCATGCTGCCGCGATCGCATAGAGTATTTGTGAGTTTGGGGATTGGTCAGTTTTAATGAAATGCGAATGCACCCATGAGGATGCGATCGCGGAGGGTAAGCCAGTTACATCTATGCGAATGCACCATGTAGGTCACGAACGCACAACCTATGAGGGGAAGCTGGGGGCTGGGTGTAATTTACCCTGTGCGAACGCGGCCCCACAACCGCGAACACATAGGTCTGAGTAGCTAACCCTTCGCAAACGCGGCCAGGGGCCTGCTAACACGGAGAGTAAAAACGCCCAGTTATTTTAATGACCCAAAAACAGAATAGTTATGGGATTCTTCACCATTTTCATAAACCTCTTCTTCTCCAACCCTCTTAGGAGATTTTTGAAGCATTTCTTCACCATAACCTCTTAGGTAAGTAATCTTTGACTTGTTTTCTTCCATTATTATTAACACCCATTAGATTCCATGTCTAAAAACATGATATTAAAGGTAGAAAATTAGGGATTTGGGTAGAGTTAAGGCTTTTTGATTATTTGGGAATTTGACCTTGTTTTGGGGTCGGATTTCAAAACAAATTATATATTCGGGCTCGTGGGTGAATGTGTGATCGGGTTTTGGTCCAAACCTTGTGTTTTGACCAAGCGGGCCCGTGGTCGATTTTTGGATTTTTGGGAAGAATGTTGGGAATTCTATAATTAAGCATTGTAATTGCATTGTTTAGCATTTATTGATGTTATTGAGTCGATTATGTCTAGATACGGTTGATTCGGAGTCGAGTTCAAAGGGAAAAGCGGTGCTAGAGGCTTGATTTGGATTCTTGGAGTCGAGGTAAGTGTTTGGCCTAACCTTAGCTTGAGGGAATAGGTATCGAGTCTTGATTGCTACGTGTTTATTCTATGTTCAATGTATAAGTGAGGTGACAAGTACCTATATGTTGTTGTCAAGCATGACCGTGAGTCGAATATTATGAGTTATATGGTTTTCTTTGATGTTTACCGTGTTATGGATCAAACTTCAACTTGGTGGTTATCTCTTGATGGAAATTATTAGTTATGAGTATTGTTGAGTAGTTGATCAGTTGAGGAATACCTTGTTGATTTATACACTTGTGTAGGATTTGTTATAGCTGTGTCCCTTGCCGGGACGATATTATTCTTGTTGATTATATCTATGCATTTAAAGTTTCTTGTTGTTGATTTTCTTGCAAATTGTTGTGTTTATGTTGATATTTATGCACGAGGGGACATTTCGTGCCATGTTTATGTTGTTTATGCACGAGGGGACATTCCGTGCCGTGTTGTGACTATTTCTGCACGAGGGGACATTCCGTGCCGTGTTGTGATTATTTATGCACGAGGAAACATTCCGTGCCGTGTTGTGATTATTTATGCACGAGGGGACATTCTGTGCCGTGTTGTTGTTTATTTATGCACGAGGGGATATTCCGTGCCGTGATGTTATTTTTTTATGCATGAGGGGACATTCCATGCCGTGTCATTGATATTTATGCACGAGGGGACATTCCGTGCCATGTGTTATGACTTTTTAGCACGAGGGGACATGCCGTGCCGTTTCTGCTTACCTGTTTTTGTTCGGTGTTGTTATTTTTCTGTCCTTCAATTGATATTTTGACTGTCGCTCCGTTCTATATTTCTGTGAATTGTTACCCCTTCCCCCCAGCATGTTCTCCCCCATATTTGTACTTAATTACTTATTTCCTGCCGTTATTTCTGTTATATATTATTGAATTGTATAGGTGTTTATTATTTGTCGTGTCCTAGCCTCGTCACTACTTCGACGAGGTTAGGATCAACACTTACTCAGTACATGAGGTCAGTTGTACTGATGTTATATCTGCACTTCTTTATTTTGTGCAGATTACGGTACCGGACCCAGTGGACGTTGATCGAGGTAGTATCCTTCAGTCCACATGCGAAACTAAGGTAATCCTGCAGGCGTCCACAGGCCTTGGGCGTCTCCTCCTATCTTATTTCCTTTTATGTCTTTCTTTGTGTTTTTGAGACAGTGGTATTTGCTCATTCAGACCGTTGTTTTTAGTATTCTTAGACAGTCCGTGAATTTGTGACACCAGTTCTGGGGATTTTATTAAGGATTTTGTAATATTAAATACTTAAGTTGTTGTATTTCATAGCTTCCGTACTCTTATTCATATTTATTCTCATTTATCGCTTTTCTTTTAAATGCCTAATAATAAATAAATAAGTATATTAACTGGAGTGTTGGCTTGTCTAGCGGGTTCAATGTTAGACGCCATCACGGTCCAGACGGTGGGATTTCAGGTCGTGACAGAAGGATAGAATCTATTTTTCTTAATCATCTAGAAGGAGAATTTATTCTTCCTTGGATAATTGCGTTTCGGTTAAATCCATAATGTTTGAAACCCTGTTGGGATTGGCAAGTAAATCCCCAGAAAGGCCTTAAATACTATTTTCATGATTCGTTAAAAGGAGAATTTTATCACTTCATTGAATGGCTAATTTTTCTGATAAAAATGTGGTTTATTTGTGTGAATATGTATAACTATGGGTGCCTGAGTCGCATGTATGATTCGCGAGCAGGATGCCCTTGATATTTATGTATAACTGCATCGCAATGTTGATTCGCGAGCGGGGCAGATAGATGCATCTATGGTTCGAGCCGTTCGACCCTCAGCAGTGCACATTTATTTACTGTTGGTTCGGGCCGTTCGACCCTCGGCATTGTTTGCGCATGATATTTGATGCATACTTCTTGTGATCTTTGGACTGCTTACTGGCCTGGAATTTATGAAATTTGCAACTGAAATGACGAAGATTTTAAAGTTGAAAAGGAACGTGAGAAGTAGTTGTTGTTTCCTATCATTACTTGTTAAATCTTCTGTGTTATTCATGCTCAATGTCTCCCTTTATTTATATTAAATTGACTTCTAGCAAGTGTATAATTCGACCTCTCGTCACTACTCCTCTGAGGTTAGGCGGGATACTTACTGAATACACGTTGTTTTCATACTCATGCTACACTTGCTGTGCATTTTTATTGCACAGGTACTTTCACAGAAATTATGGCTGGCATGGAGACTTAGACGAGCTGCATCACCCGAAGACGACCCGCAACCGGCAGAGTCTTCCTCTATGTATTGTATTTTTTTAAAATTCCTTGTCTAACTTGTATTTCGGACAAGCATTGTAGTTTCTGTATAAATCCTTAGAAGTTCGCTCATGCACTTGTGATACCGGGTTCTGGGAGGTGTTTGGGATGTATTTTATTAAAATGGAATATTAAGCCATCGTATTTACTTAGCGGATTTTATTAAGTTATTATGTAATAAAGTGAAAAGTAATGATTTCAAAAATGCTAAAATAGGAAATTTAACTTAACCATTCAATGATTGGCTTGCCTGACAGTGGTGTCCGGCGCCTTCATGACCTTATGTATTTTGGGTCGTGACAACATGGTATCAGAGAACTAGGTTCCCTTAGGTTTCACGAGTCATGAGCAAGTCTATTAGAGTCTTGCGGATCGGTACAGAGACGTCTGTACTTATCTTCGAGAGGCTACATGGCTGTAGGAGTATTTCCCTTATTGATTCCTCATCGTGCGATTTGGTTCCTTCAAGGATTATGCCTATATTTCTTCCTACTCAATCTTACACATCGCGAAGTGCTTTCTATAAATCGAGAATTTGAGGAATTGTGATGGTACTACAGATATGGTGCGTGATGTTTTCCGTACATAGTTGATTGGGCTGTTATTGTCGCCTTGCAGAAGGATATTATGTTGTTCCAGCTCAGTAGCGGTGTTTCTGAGAGCTTGGAGGCTATGCTCAGGTTGTTAAGATGCTTACGGTTGGTTATCGCGCGGTGTTGATATGATGGTAAAATGCTTGTCCATATGTCGGGGTAATGAATGACTTGAAGGGAGGTCTTCTCAGAGTGTGATTTCGAGATTTCAGTATTTACATTCCGGCAGAAGGAGGGCAATTGGACTATGAATGTTCAGGTTTGGGTGACAAAGTAGTAAGACTTGGTGCTTTTAAGTGTGGTGGAGTATTCACCTGTGATGTGATATCGTCGTCTTTGATCAAATAGAATATGTTAAGTTCGCTGGTGTTATAGTTCTTCAGTTGCATTGGGTTAGAGTGTTGTGAAGTAGTATTGAAGAAGCGGCTGTCAGAGATCGTGGTGTGCGGTGGTTCAAG
The DNA here is from genome assembly GCA_005239495.1 of Nicotiana undulata. NCBI lineage: Eukaryota > Viridiplantae > Streptophyta > Magnoliopsida > Solanales > Solanaceae > Nicotiana > Nicotiana undulata. Next base: position 6,269 of record MDKH01009270.1, on the reverse strand, counting down.
TATTGAATGAGTATTTCTAATGGAAGCAGCTCGAGAAAGATGATCTTCAGAGAGTTTGTAGTCGTGGTGATCTACTGGTTTAAGAGCTGCAGAGAATGATATTGAATTGAGGCAACAATTGGGCAGCATACGATGAAGGAAGACATGTGAGAAGTGTCAGGTGACAGATAAATTTCTATAGGGACAGGTGTAAGAAACGAAAGTCAGGTAGTTGCTTAAAGGAATGAGTTTAAACTAAGTGGGAGAGTGGCATCGTAGAATATGAGTTCAGTGGTAAGATATCTGCCTATCTTGAGGAGAAGTTTGGAGTGGTTTGAGGATTTTCGTGGACGGTGATTGGGTCCGCGGGCTTGAATTGAAACGTGGTTATTTCGGCGAAGGTTGGATGGATTAGAGAGGAGTCGTTAGGGATGAATAAGGATGCAATATGGCAGTGAATTTGAAGATATTGTAGTGCATTTAGTAGATATCCATGAGGAGCAGACGGACTGGTAAAGTTGGTGAATGAGAAGAGGCTTAGGACGGGGTATTGATGTTGTAGAGAGTGTGCAGTACGGCGTCGTTGGAAGGTGTCAGTTGGTGATTTCCACAGGTGGGTTATCTCCTGTGAGTAGGTTAGCGGTTGTGCGGTTGGCAAGTTTCCGCGGGGAATTCCAGTGGCTATTTGGTAGGAGGCCGAATATGTGAGTGATGCTAGAGAATTTAAGTATTCAGGAAGTGCTAACAGGAGAATTTAGAAGAATTTGACGAGTTGGTTGAGCAAGGACATGTCAGCAATGAAGAAAGAATTTCGGTGGGGTCCAGAGGGGTGCAAGGAGTAGCTTCAGGCTAAGTGGGAGAGTCCCACCGCCTGCAATTGCGCTGCAGGGTTATCTTCTCCTGGGTTTTGCAGACTGTCGGCGTATTGGCAAGTTATTACAACTAAGGGGAAAGGGATAAAATGGTAATTGCGCATGGAATTTGATAAATGTGTGCAAAATTTGGCCCTATTGGACCAAAGTTAGGTTTTGGAAGATTCAGAATTTATGCTTAAGGCATAGGCGATATGTAAGGGTAGTGACTCAGTCACGTGCTTCATTCAAAAGGTGTTCATGTGCTAGAAGAGCCTTGGAGTTGATTGTATTCAGGGCCAGTCAGAGTGGGTGACTCTCAATAGCGGTCCTAATGAATTCGAAAGTTAATGAATGCGGTGTTTAAGGGTTAAAAGCAGCAGCATGATTAAGAATCTAGCTTATGCAGCGTAATTTCAGAGAAAAGGGAAAGTAATTGGAGGGCTCTATGTTATTTTCAGCGTTTAGGATAGTATTGGGGGAGTGAGAAGAGTAAACTGCAGATTTGTAGAAAAATTATCAGGATGGGTATATCAGTCGGAGATGTGAATGCGCACAAGGAGGGTATGAGACGATTTGTGGGATTGAGGCAGCATGGTCTCGTGAATCAAGGCCACTCTAGATGAGTGATGATTGAGTTCGTTATGTGTTGAATTGAGTTACTTTACTCTGAGGCAATTAAGGATAATTAAAAGAGGATAGATTGATTAGCCATGGTTGAAATGGCACATGTACGATAGTGATCAGTTCCTTCGGTGTGATTATGTCACAACCAAGAATCCTAATCCAGGTCGTGATGGCGCCCAACGACGGGGTTAGGCAAGCCAACGTAAATTTCACTAAGTGCTTCTCTTTACTTGATTCAATTATTCACCCATTTACCGAATTTATCAAGTTAAATCATGATATCGTAAGGTAATATCTCAGTGGTAGATAGAGTAGCTATAAAGAAGCGCGAGCCAAAATACAAGCACGTATATATATACAGCCCAAAACAACTACTACGTGTGTGCCAGGAACTAGTGTCACGAGTGTCATGGGCATACTAACTGAATATACAAAGGATAATAATATATACAATCCCGTTGTCTGCATGAATAGATGGGAAACAAAAGTAAATAAAACTCCATGCTGCTGCTGGGTATCGCCAGAGGAAGCAACTCACCGTGAAGTCAAGTGGGCCACTATCTAGATCCAGTCTGATAACCAGATGCACCAGCCTCAGAACCTGTACAGTTAAGTACAGAAGTACAACATGAGTAGATATTAAATAAATATGTACCCAGTGAGTATCTCGTCTAATCTCGAAGAAGTAGTGACGAGAAGTCAACTTGACACTCACTAAGGTCCAACAATATGATGTAACAATGATAAAATAAAAGTAGTAGACATGTAAGAGAGTGAGTAGCAATTATGTATAAAGCACAGAAATCCAAGAAAAATATTGGAACAATAACAATAGCCACTTTCTTTCCCCCAAATATCTAATACAAGTCAATATCTATGAAACAATGCCAAATACTTATGCGCACACAGGAATAAGACAACCGACCGGAGTCATAAGGAAAAATAGCTATGCACTGCTGAGGATCGAACGACCCGTCCTAAAAGTGCATGCTTACCATAGTCATGTCTGCGCACTGCCGAGGATCGAACGACCCGTCCTAAAAGTGCATGCTTACCATAGTCATGTCTGCGCACTGCCGAGGATCGAACGACCCGAACCATAAGTGAGTCTTTCAATGTAACCATATCATAACACAGTACAACTTCGTCCATGAACTGCCGAGGATCGAACGGTTCGTATCAAAAGTGCATTCTCAATTATATCATCTCTGTGCACTGCCGAGGATCGACCGGCCCGTCCCAAAAGTGCATCTTTCAATCCGCCGTGGCATACGGACCGCTCCCATGAGAGTGGGGGAAATCACACATCGCTCGCGGAATGTAAATTGCGAAGCGGTCACATGCACACACAATAACTTATAAAACTTACTTTCCATAACCAATTCCTTTCAATTCAACAATTTCCATAAAGCCTCAGAGGGCAAGGCATTACAAGGAAGCATATAGGGCATGACGTGGGCCTAACTACCCGGACATAACAATGATAGCCGCTACGTACGGACTCTCGTCACTTGGTGCGTACGTAGCCCCCAAACAAATTACACATAGCATATACATTACCTATGGGGACAATTCCCTCTTACAAGATTAAAGAGGAGACTCACCTCGTGTCGAATCTACCCCTCGGATAATTGATGCGCCCGAAACTCCGAACTCTACTCTCGAGGGCTCGCAACTAGCCAAATATAGTATAATTACATCAATTCATGTTCAAAGAAAAGGGATTATCTCATTTATCCCAAAATTCACATTCTTGAAGAATTACTAAATTTTAACCCCGGTCCCGCACGCTCGAATTCTGAAAATTCTCGAAGGAATCACTCTCTCATAGCCTAAGGATCATTAATACGTGATTTCTACTTAAATTTATGGCCTTAAATGGACAATTTTCAAATCCCTCAAAAGCCCTAAAATTCCTACCCAAATTCATGTTTTTGATAAATTAGTAGAGGATTTAACTAGAAATTGATGTTTAAACTCGGTGTTAATAAGAAATTTACTTACCTCAAGTACTAGGTTGAATGGTCCTCTTGGAAGCTCTCAATTAACTCAAGGAAGAAGATGGAAATGGAGGAAAATGAACTAAACCCGCTATAAAAATACACTGCCCATGGATTTACCCTATGCGAACGCACCCTGTTCAGTGCGTTCGCGATGCTTTAAATTGGTCAGAACCACAAGGCCTTCTACGCGAACGCGAGGGAGGGGTCGCGAACGTGAAGACAAACGGCAGCTGGGCCGGACCAATTGGCTGGACCCTATGCGAACGCGATGGAGGGCCCGCAAACGTGGAGGCTAGCTGGGCTAGACCTTCGCGAATGCGGCTGGAGGGGTGCGAACACGAAGGCCAGGGGGTCCAACCCATCGCGAACGCGGTATGGGGAACACGAACACGTAGAGAATCCATAGCCCCTGCCCAATTCCTTCTTCGCGAACGCGGCCACCCTCTCGGGAACGCGAAGAAGGAAACCAGATACAGAAAATTTTGGTGCTTGAATTCACCTCCCGGGGGTCCAAAACTCACCCGAGCCCCTCGGGACCCCGTCCAAAAGCACCAGCAAGTCTGTATTCATGATACGGACTCGCTCGAACTTCCGGAACATGAAAAACAACAACGAAACTCATAATTTGACCCCAAAACCAAATTGAATCAACACTTTGAACTTAGAGTTTTAGAATTCATTTCAATGTGCCGAACCAGCCTATACTACTCGGAATGACTTCAAATTTTGCAGACAAGTCATAAATGACATAACAGAACTATTCCCGGTCTCGGAATTTCATTTGGACCTCGATATCATAAAATCACGTTCCAAACCAAATTTCAAATTTAAGGAAATCCTTATTTCCATATCGGGAGCCGAAATGCTCCCAGGTTATCAAAAACCCATTCCGAACATACCCTCAAGTTTGAAATCATCATATGAATCTACTGACACTGTTGGAACTCGATTCCGAGGTCATTTGCTCAAAATATTGACCGAAGTCAAACTTGGCCAAATAGGCCAACCTTAAGGAACCAAGTGTTCCTATATTGCTCAAAACACTTTCAAATCCTAAACCACCAGTCCCCGCAAGTCACAAATCACAAGAAGCCGCTATGGGAAGACTTAGACAGGGGAACAGGGTCCGATAACATAAAATGACCGATCGGGTCGTTACATATTACGTTATGCATGTGGTTTGTGCCGGTGTGTGCGAGGCTTGTCGGCCGCCGTAGTAGATTTTAATTGGAAGCATTCAAGTATTATGGCTTGTCAGATGAAGGCGTATTCTGGAAGTATTATGGTGGTATAGACTACTACTTGAGGATTTTCATGTTGTGTGACTATGAGAATTTACTCGTGTGTGGTTATGGTCCTCTGGAATTGAGGTAAGTAAAAGGTTTCTATATGATGAGGTGTTCACCCTATTAGTGATTCAGGAGTTATGATTGAATTCTTGCACTATTTCACTTTGGCATGTCGGGTGCAGTAAGCAGCATGGAATTAGAAGTAAGGATCAAGATTGTGGTTCGGTGTTAAAAAGGGATTTAAATGTCCAGAGTAAGCTGGTGTTGTCTCCAGTGTCACCTGAGATCGGTTTTTGGTGAAAGAGGCTTGCACCCTGGTTATGGGTTCTTGATTTGTCTTACAACGTTAGTGTGGTCGGTGGTATGGATGTGCAACTCATTACCTTGTGTGAAAGGTCATGGGAGCGTGACCACGGGGAGATTGTATAAGTGTGACCTGTAGTCACTTGATTGATTGAAGATTTAGGACGAGTATAAGGAAGTGTAACATTGCTTAATTGAGAGTTTATTCCTGGAAAGTTTTCAGTTCATCTTTGTTGCAGATGTGGAGTGTAGTCCCGGCTATGATAGTGGTTCTTGCACGTTATGAGAAGAGATGGGTGGTTATGGATCCAGGAAAGGCTATCAGCCTAGTTCAATGCGAGCAAAATCGGCTTGAAAGGTATGAATGGATTTAAATAGGACTATGGGCTTCATGTGAGTCAGATGTGTTCATTTCAGTATAGCGCTCCTTAAGGAGAGGTGTTGGAATATCAGGTGTGGTTCCGTCTTCGTCCAATTCATGTAATGTTATGATTGTGCCGTGTGAGTTGTGAAACGGCTTGATAAATTCCTATGTGCTGAGTTTCCGCGTAGTAATGATGTTATGTGAGCAAGAGAGCTCTTGAGATTCAGAGTATATATATATAGCACCTCAGTTGTGCTCGAGTTTTGTAGCGTATGGATCTATCAGTCTCCCCAGGATGGTATTATGCACTTAGCGTGCTTGTGACTGACATTTGGTAATTTGTAATGGGGAGCGATTCATCTCCGTGTATATCTCCTTGTGTGAATTTTATGATGGGATCGGGTGGCACGCCACTACGGGTATATTATTTGGATCGGGTTGCACGCCGCAACAGTGTGATGTTGATTACGGTTCCCTATAATTATTTTTCTTGTGTTTTACTTCCTATTTCCTTATGTATCATGTTCGAGTTGTGGCCTATTGGCGCATGGTGGAAACGTGTGAGACTGATGGTCATGTCTGGGGGTGATTTGTTGTCTGAGCAGTTCATACTGGGTGAGACAAGATTTATGGATCAGGGATCGGTGCGATAAGATTTCGTGAAGTATATTAAAGAAAAATTGGCATTATTTGGTTAGTAATGAGGTGATGATTTTAGTCAAATGAGGAGAGATTCAATGCTTGGTTAACTCTGCGATTGGTTAGAAATTTCTACACATCTCCTCCGTTGTGGTGGTATCGTCGACATTATAGCAAGATGTATGTGTGTGTGTGTGTGTGTCTATATATATAT
>ML295589.1:2170-15457 GCA_005239495.1 Nicotiana undulata | reverse complement strand
TGTAGCCGCCCGTTGACACTGTGACACTAGTCCTGGCATACACTTATTGTAGTTATCGGGGTTATATATGCATTGGGCCTAGCCACTGCTTATGTCTACGGCCTTACCCCATGTTTTCATTGTATTCCGCACTTTCATTGTTGTTGTTGTCGTTGGATGGCCTAACGCCACCGTTAGGCGCCATCACGATCTGGACCGGTTGCGGGTCGTGACAGTAATCCGGGTAATGATGTGGTTATAAACCTTTCAAAGAATGCACTTGAAGAAGGGAGAAGAAGATTCTTGAGGATGTATATTTGATTTCAAGCTTTAAAGATGGGTTTCAAGCTAGGGTTGAGACCTTTTGTTGGTCTAGATGGCACTTTCTTAAAGGGGAAAGCTAAGGGCCAACTGCTAGTGGCTGTTGAACAGGATTCACAGAACCATTTTTATCATTTGGCTTGGGCAGTTGTTGATAAAGAGACAAAGAATACATGGAACTGGTTCTTGCAGTTGCTTCAACATTCTCTAGACCTCAAGGATGGGGAAGGAATTACCTTCATGTCAGACATGCAAAAGGTATTCATATGTCAATCTATTTCTGTCTTTTTCTTTTTATGTCCTATATTTCTGTCTTTTTCTATTTTTGTCAATCTATTTCTATCTTTTTTTATTTATGTCCTATATTTCTGCTTTTTTCTATTTCTGTCTTTTTCTATTTATGCGATATATTTCTATCTTTTTATATTTATGCATATATTTCTGTCTTTTTTTATGTCTGTTCATTATCATTCTGTCATTTTATATGTATGTTTTTCTTCAGTTTTGCAATTATAGCTCTGTCCATGGTCTGCATCTAATTTACTTCTATTATGTCTTTAATTCTATCTTTTTGTTCATGAAATAGTCTAAGTGACTATATGTTTCTGTAACTGTCATAGGGATTAATTGATACCGTTAGAAATATCCTTCCTCAATCAGATTATAGATATTGTGTTACACATATTGAGGCCAACTGGTGCAAGATATACAATACTGGTGAAAGCAAAAATTTACTTTGGTGGTGTGCATGGTCTACTTATGAGGATGAATTCAAGGACCAACTGAAAAATTTAGGGGAGTTGAACAAGGATGCAGCACCTAGTTTGTTGAAGTACCCACCTCAGACTTGGTGTAGAGCTTATCTGGACACAGTGTGCAAGAATCAGTCAATTGATAACAACTTGACTGAATCTTTCAACAAGTTGATTTTGGAAGCAAGGCATAAGCCAATAATAAAGATGTTGGAGGACATTAGAATCAAAGTGATGAACATGAAGATGAAGTGAGGAGTTGGAGACATGACTTTAGTCCAAAATGCATGGAGTTGTACAGTGAGTACATGCAAATTGCTCAATCAGCTTGTAGAGTTAATGTTAATGGAGAAAATGGCTATGAAGTGTCAGAAGGAGGTGATAAGCATTGTGTGAATATGACTATGAAGAAGTGCACTTGTAGGCAGTGGGATATTACAGGAATCCTATGTCCACATGTTATTAAAGTTGTACTTCACGACATGGATTATCCTTTGACAGAAATGAACTGGTGGTATAGCAAGGAGGTATTTCTACTCACTTATAAACACAAGTTACAACCTGTAAGAGGAGAAATATTTTGGAAGATTGACCCATCACAGGCAATGGATCCACCTGAGTTGGTGAAGTTGGGTGGCAGGCCTAAAGTTAAGAGAGATAGGCAGAAGGATGAGGCCATTAAAAGGCAAGGATTGTGGTCACAATCCAGAAAAGGAAAAGTTATGACTTGTAGCAAATGTGGAGAGACAACCCACAACGCTAGGACTTGTGGACAGGTAAAATCTAATTTTAATATTTATTTACTGAAATTTGAACTTATTTTATTTTTCTAACTTGGATTTTCTTTCAGAAACCAAAGGGAAAGGGAAAACAACAAACAAAGATGCCAAGTACTTTGATAGATGAAGAAACTGAAGAAGAAATTAATTGTTCAGCCCCTCCAATCAGTCAACCAAGTTAAGACAGTGACTTTAGGTTCATGCCTACACCTGGAGTTAGGAGTATTAGCCAATCAAACAAGGATCTAGAGATTGGTCAATATGTTTTACTGAGGCCAATCGTGACATCAGAAGTCAATACAAGACTTAAGATGAGACAGAAGGTACCAATACCCACAGGCACAAGGTCAATCAACTTCACTGGTGATCACACTGGTGTGAGTGATCCGACAAACCTTCCATACTCACCACCATCTTTAAGATGGATAGGAAAACCTGCTACAACTGCTAATCAGTTAGAAAAATAAAGGCAACAGAGGATTGGGAAACTTAGGCCAAGGAAAGGAAAATGATGACCAAACTGAACTTTTTTTGTGTTTTGTTGGGATGTATTAACTGCAAACTTTGCTGCAAACTTGTTAATATTGGTACTGAATTTGGATGTCATATTATGACTTGGTTGTATAAGTTTTTGTTGTTATAATATGACATCCATTCATCCATTAGGTAACCTTTTGGTGATGTAACAACTGTGATAAAAATACTTAAATTCTTATTGACTAGTATTTATTCTGTCAATTGTCCCTTTTAAGTTTGCACGTATCTACATTCTTACCTTCTGTAATCTTTTGGTCTTAACAGTGTTGTAGTTTTGAAATGATATAGGTTTAGGTGTTTATGATTAGAATTCAAATAACTTGTTCCAGATAGTGCAGTAAAACTATGTTGAAATGATCTTAACAGTGTTGTAGTTTTGAAATGATACAGGTTTAGGTGTTTATTGACTAGAATTCACAATAACTTGTTCCAGATAGTGCAGTAAAACTATGTTGAAATGATATCGTTTTTAAGTAACAATGCAACATGAAAAAGAATTACAAATCAGTAGACCTTACACAAAGTAGAAATATATTCATAACTTTATCAACAACATTAAACTTCATCAAAAATACATTTCAGTAGGCACTACACAAGACAAAATACATTTCAGTAAGCACTACACATATCAGTAGGCACAATACACAATACCAGCTACACATTTCAGCAGGCACTACTGTCGCGCCCCATTTTTCCTCTCCTTTCGGACCAGTCAGGGTTTTTGACATTATTGGGACAATTCATTTCTTTTAGGGATAAGAGATGTAAAGGATTTGAAGAGTCACCACCTAATGCATTAAGGTGCGTTAGGGCACCTATTAAGGGTCACAGTAACACTAATTGAATAACTAGAGATTGGGTAAGGGCTTGAAATTACTTCAGGGGAAGGTGTTAGGCACCCCTCAAAGTCCACAACTATGGTTCCCGTCCAAACGAGCTTTGTAAATTCAAACAAGTAGTAAATAGGCAGTCAAAGTATACACATGTAAATAAATAGTGGTTTGAAAAGATTTGCAGTCTACACATATGTAAAGGGATAAGGGAGGTCCTAAGTTGTTTATCCTATAGGATCACATTAATGCAATACCCGGTAATCACTCCTTAATGAGGGGCTACACGTGGCATTAGCGCACTGGTCATCATATCACATATACCCTTTACCCCACCCCTTAGCGGTTATTAAGCGAGTTTATTTAACGAACTCTAAGCGTGTTGTTACCCATCCCTTTCTTATGGTCCTGGAGGAGTTTAGGACCTCTATATGTAGGAAGTTCTAGACAAACCCCTAAGGTTAAAAGGATAAAATTCTAAGCGACAAGCAAGAACAAATAGGACTGATCAGATAAATGCAGGAAAGCAGTTATGAGGCCCGGATTTACCTCCACAGATAATGCACATAGGCAGCACGTCTCAAACACAAACAAGAACAGTTTATTAGACAGGATATCTAAGTGGACACCAATGCACAGAAATATGCAACTTTATTCCATAAACTCATAAGCAGGGCCCTAATCAGTCTGCCTACTGATTTTTTTAAAAAATCGTGTCTTTAAACAGTAAACACAATCAAACAGTTGTCCAGTTTTAGAAAAAAGATTGATTACCTAAGGCTTGCCTAAGCGTGGGATTGCGCATAACAACTACCAGAATTGTTAAAACAATTCAGGAGTTGTTTTACCTAAAACATGTTGTTCTAAGCGATGTAAATCTGAGAATGCAGAGATTGTTACTAGTTTTATTAAATAGCAGACAATTAGATGTGACATTGTTTTTTACATCTTTCATGAGTCAGTAGTTTAAACTAGGTGTGGTTAAGCAAAACGAAATCCTAAAGCATGGTATCGAATATGCACATATAGATGCAGAAAGGTTAAGACATAGTTTCAGGATGTACCGGATTCCTAAAGCATGATTTCTAAAATGCACTGAGAATTACCGAGTTATTAAGCATGATTTATGAATGCGTGTGTAGCAATAGTTTACATTGATTATCCTAAGAGCAGGATCTCTAAGTGGTGAGCATACGCATAAATTAAGGAAATGTTGTACGTTAAAGCAGTAAACATGAAAGCCTTGAAGACATGATATCTAGTGCATGTTTGGCATGGTTTTATGCTGATCCTAAGCATGGATTCTAATGCAGATATAGGGAATTTAAAATCCTAAGGCATGGTTTCTACCCAGTAATATTGATAAAACTACATAGCTACCCTCCCAATTTCACTAGCCAACCCCAATATCTGTTTACAATAATTATTACAAACCAGATGAATAAATTACATAAATAGATAAAGGAAAAAAGAAGAAGTTACACTATAGGGAGCCTGAAGCAGGCCCAAGTATCAAACTTTCTATAGCCTCAAATGCCAAAGCGTTTCATAGACTTTCTCATGTCCGGGTGTGTCAGAGTTCCCTAAGGACCTCAAGGAGCCCGGGCAGTGCTCACAGACAGATTTCATAATAAAAAATGAGTAAGTGCAGTGTGGAAGAGCCAGCCCCAGTGCATCAGAGTTCAGAGGGATCTCACAGAGATCCCAAGGCAGTCACACACTGGAGGGGCAGAACTTAAGGACCTAAGAGTAGAGTGAGAGTGCTTGACATAGTTTTGAACAGGTTTTGATATGAAAACAGTATTGAAAAGACTCGGTTTGAAATAGTTTTATAAAATAGGAGAGTCGTTTAGCAGTAAAACAGTTTTGACAAAAGTTGTGTAATCAAACAAACAACATATCAAACACAGAGCCAACCAGGTTCAACAACTCTCAACCCTTCACACAGGGATAATTGGGGACTGAGGACACATAATACACATATAATAAACATGAGTATTTTGCAATTAAGGGGCTAGCAAATAGTGCAAATAGTAAGACATGGATTCAGGAGTGCTAATTAGAACATAGTTATAGAATCAGAAGTGCTTTAGGGGGGTTCATGGGATTGGGAGATGACATAATATAGGATTTCAGTGAGGACATAGAAGTACTAAACATGATTGAGCATAGCATCAAGACAACTTAGGGTAACAAATCAGTTTTGCAAAAGTAGGTGCATACCAGAACTGGACAACAAATAGACAAGCATTCAAAACAGAGAAGAGTCACACCGAGACAGACTACAAAAGGGAGTAAACATGTTGATCCTATAAGGGGTAGGACATAACTAACATGTTAGGTGAAGCAATAATGTAAACAGGTCAATTACATCTTGAACAACAAAATAATAGACAGATGCAGATGATAAACTGAAGCAGTAGGAAACACATTAGTTTGGGAGCTTGAATTTAAAATCAGAACATACCAGTAAAGAGAGTATACACAAAGTGAAGAACAAGAGAATGCAATAATTAGCCTTGGCTTGCAGCCGGCTTATTCAGTAACAATAGCAAGTAACAAGAGAAAGCAGAAGAGTTTTGAGTGTATGAGAGAGTTGTGAACTAATGTTGGTTCGTGTCTGGTAGATTGTAGAAGAGAAAAAAAAATTATATATATATATATATATATAGTAGTTTGAAAGCTAGGTAAAACAAGGTAAGAATCAAAATTGTTCAGTAATTATGGAACTCGGAACAAAATCCGTCCAAGTACTCCCTTAATTAAGGGAATCAGCTCAAACGGTAGGAAAACATGTAACAAGTAAGGAAAGAAATCATATGTAACAAATAAGGAAAGATTTCAAACAGTGCAAGTATAGAACAAGTAATTAGGGCTAGGTTCAGAAAGTCCTAATTAAGGAAACAATATTAAGAATCAGTAAATAATGTAGTTAACCACATAATAAGGCAAGAAAATAATTTAGAAGCCGGAAATCAGTAAAGTACATCACCACGGGAAATCAGTAAAGGGTATCAATCACAGGAAATCAGGGATTCGAATAGAAACTAGTACTGAATAGGAGAAATTACCATATATTTCTGTCAAAAAACAAAAATAAACATAATATAGGCGGGAAGAAACAAATTCGAGACCCTAATAAGCACAATAGGGTAGAAATCACAGAAACTCAGAACATATTCATGAAAAATAGACATATAGACAAATCGCATGAACAAATCACCAAAGACAAACTCAGGACCCAAGACTAAGCCAAGAAATTAGGGGTTTCTAATATAATTAATCAGGTTAAAGGGAAAACCTAAATAAAACTGTTTAAACACAATGAAAAATCATGAAATAACACTTAAAATCAGAGAAAAGTTATTTTGGAGAGAAGTTAAGAAACCCTAGACGAAGAGACGCTTTAAAAAAATCAGAAAGATTCTCATGGAAAACAGTAAAATAACTCATAATACTCTTAGATCTGTTACAGATCTACAGAGTCAAGAGATAAAATTAGGGTTTCGGAGAGGAACAACCCAGAGATAGAGAGATTCGGGCTTAGAAGCCATAGGTTTAGCCGGAAAATAGAAAGATCTTACTCAATCGAGTCATGGCGGCCTGAGAATTGTAAGCACAGACCCAGGGGAGGGAGTGAACATCCACTGGTCCCTTGAGGACCTCAAGACAGCAAGAATCCGGTCATGGAGGAGCCATTAAGGCTAGGGGTGGTGATGAGAACCACCATTGATACTGGCGAGCAAGCGGTCGATGAGTGAAAGCCATGGTTAGGAAGAGAGAGCTTGAGAGAGAATGAGAGGAGTGACGGCGGGTGAGGATGAGAGAATGAGGGTTTGGGGGTAGGTCGTTTAGGTTAAATTAGGTAAGAACGAATCTGGGCCGTTGATCAAAATTGATCAACGGCCAAGATTTAATCAGATATTGGGTCGGGTAATTTAGTGGATTGGGCATGGGGTTTGGGCTAGTTTAATTAAGAAATTTGGGCTGGTTTAAATAGGTTATAATTATTAAATGGGGCTATTTGTTAAATACCCAATTCTAATTAGTTAAAATAATTTATAAAATAACTAGTAATTATAAAAAATGAATTTCATGCATAGAAAATATTTTAAAATTATTATTTAATATTTTAAAATACAAAGGACTAATTTCCGGTAACAAATAGTACAAAATTAGACGCTTGGGCTATAATTGCAAAGTTATTGCAACTATAGCCAAAATATGTCAATTTGGATAATTATGAAATAATTTGATCTTATTAGGACCATAAATAATAAATTAAATCAATAAATACCTTTAAAATCATTTGTGATGCAATTTTGTAATTATTTATTTGGAATAAAATGCTGGACAAATTAATAAAAAAATATGGAAAAATACCAATTGCTAGTAATGCATGATTTTGAAGGTATATATGCAAATAAAATATTTTGGTAAAAATTGGGTATCAACAACTATACAATACATTTCATCAACAACATTTAACTTCATCAAAGACGATAATTTGTTCACAATAACTTGTTTGAAATTGGTCTTAACTAATGCATTACTTCATCATCATTGTTGCAACAAAGCCACCAAACAGTGCAAACGATATCAAAACAAACATCTTCATCTTCAACAATTTCTCTTCCATCTCCCTTGCTTTATTCACTTCAATATTTTTTTTTACAGCCTCTGATACATCAACTTTTTCCAGCAATTTGTCCCATTCAACTTTGTAGGAATCCAACAACTCATTCAACATATTGATTGTCACATTAGCAACACCTAATTTGCACTACTACTTGTTGATTTCTATCAACGCTCTTTCCGGGTAGGCTTCGTCTGGCCATTCCCAATATCCGCACGACTCATTCTAACAAAAACAACCAATTAGGAAATTTGTATCATACCTTCAAATTACGAATAGCAAGCAAAATTAAAACTTACCTCATGTTTTGCACACTTATAGAATCTCCTTCCAGGATTTTGAACTGTGGTTGATTGAAGTTCATGGCAATATCCCCACAATGGCACCTCCTCTTTGATGTAGCAGTTGAATCGAACATTGAACCCACCTTTGAGACTGAATCTTGAGTTTTGGAATTACGAATTTTAAGTAATAGAGAGGAGACGAACCTTTGTGACTAAATCTTGAGGTTTGGAATTACGAATTTTGAGTAATAGAGAGGAGACGATTTTTCTCTATTAAAGGTGGGACGAAATTAGGGCTTTGGGCCGTGTTTTTAGTTATAGAAGGATGGGTTAATTATGTGGATCGGAGCGGGTTGGGTTATTAAAGAAACCGGATGGCCTTGAGCTTTAAGGTTACGTCATGTGTCTATGCCGCCTAATTAGGGCATTTTTGTTTAATAATGTAACGGTGAGGGGTTTTATGACCCAATAATATAACGTAGGATATTTTTAAATAATTGTCAATAGTAGAGATATATCAGACCCTTTTCCGATATTTTTATCCCACTTTAGTATATTTTATTATGATAAATATTATGATTTTGTGCGTGGATTGGATCTAATACGTTTGTTTTCATGTAAAAGTAATGATTCACGAAATAAAAAAGCTAAGGCACTAAAAAGGATGTAGAATAGATTTCATTATTTATTCTGCATTACACAGTCATAGCCTAAAAGGACGCCAAGGGATCTTTTGCTAAAAGAAATTGCTATAATTAGCGGTGCATATATGTAAGATGTAATCAACATAGAATAAAACAATATATGCAAACAAAATTTCATTACTCAAATAGTAACTCAACTATTCTAAATTATTTGCTAAAGTAACTTTTATTTCATATGTAATAACAAAGTCATTTAACTATACATATAACACTCAGAAAGTCACTCAACTAGATTTTTCAAATTTTTGATTGTCAAATACTTTTTACCTTCTAAATTATCATTTTTTAATTTTTTAAACATTATAAGTTTTTTCTCTTTTTAATCTACATTGTGAACTTACCTATAGAAAAATATATTTTATTTATATAATAAAAAATAAAAAATTAATTTTCAGCTCATATAGTGAAAGAATAATAATATAATTGAGCATAAATTTCAACCATATATAATGTATATTACAAACGTACCTTTATTTAAATAATTATTTTTATATTATATTTTGCAACCTCTATTTTTTTCATTCTCAATTGTGTAAATTAATTATGTTGTTAAACTAAATTTATTACAAACAAATTATTCTAATTAATTTTTTTACTATGTTCATTATTTTGTTATTCCAACATTATATATGCTTAAATACTTTTTATTTTTTTAATTTATAAATAAAATTTATAAATTATATAGGTAAGTCCATAATATAAATTAAAAAAGGAGAATCAAAATATTAAAAAGAAGATAAATGTTATAATTTAGAGGGTAAAATAGGTATTTGACAATCCAAAATTTGGAAAATATGGTTTAGTGACTTTCAAAGTGTTAGGGGTTGTCCTGATTTTCTTACCATATTTGGTTTCCCTATTTCTAGAAGAAAAGGACAACATATTACCATAGTTGGATTTTCCTTTTTGCAGAAGGAAATTATAATTCTTCCATGCTTGGCTAGTCCTTATTCTTATAAGTAAGAGTTTGGAGTTCTATAAATTAAAGATCCTTTCTTCTAATTCAGTAGCATCCACAATGTAGCCATATGGGGTTTGAGAGTCGTGTTTAGAGGGAGAACTTTACAGGACAAGTGTTAGTGTGTTACTTGTGTTTGCCTCTTCGTGAAGTTGTTCTCTCGATATTTTGTACTCTCTTTTTATTATAGTGGATTGCTCATCTCCGCCCGTGGATGTAGGTCAATTGACCGAACCACGTTAAATGTTGTGTCTCTTTTGGTATATTTCTCTTTTGTTGTTGGATTTATCGTCATTCAAGGTTTTCTTTGCTAGCTTACACATGACACCTGATTTTTTTGGTCATAACAAGTGGTATCAGAGCAAGGTTCGAGACAGGTTCATTTTTATGGGTTTAGTTCTAGCCGCAACCTATTTGACCGTAATCGTAATTTTTGTCCGAGAAATTTGACCGGAGTGCTACGCTCGTTGAGACAAACTTTGTGGTGGAGATTTGGAGATGCAACTTGTTGAAGGCTATGTGAAGAAGGTGGATCAAATTTATTTTGTCAAAAAATTCAGGCCAAGGGGGAGAATTATTAGGGGTTGTCCTGATTTTCTTACCATATTTGATTTTCCTATTTCTAGAAGGAAATGACAACATATTTCCATAATTGGGTTTTCCTTTTTGTAGAAGAAAATTATAATTCTTCCATGCTTGGCTAGTCCTTTTTTTGTAGGAAAAAGTTTGGAGTTCTATAAATTAAAGATCATTCCTTATCTTTCAGTAGCATCCACAATGTAGCCATATGGGGTTTGAGAGTCGTATTTAGGGGGAGAACTGTACGGGACAAGTGTTAGTGTGTCATTTGTGTATGCCTCTTCGTGAGGTTGTTCTCTCGATATTTTTGTACTCTCTTTTATTATAGTGGATTGCTTATCTCCGCCCGTGGATGTAGGTCAATTGACTGAACCACGTTAAATGTTTGTGTCTCTTTTGGGATATTTCTCTTTTGTTGTTGGATTTATCGTCGTTCAAGGTTCGCTTTGCTAGTTTACGCATGACGCCTAATTTTTTCGGTCATAACACAAAGTGCTATATGCATAGTCAAGTGACTTTGTTATTACAAAAAAAGAAAAGTGACTTTAACAGATAATTTGAGATAGTTTATTTGAGTAATGGACTCGTGCAAATATTGGAAAATATGAATAATAATAAAATTCAATGCAGGCCAAAATCGAGGTAAACTTCACTATTGATGATTGCCAGTGACAACCTTGTGTCCTTCTCCAGGACTTGGACCTGAATCCTTAATTTCTCCAAGCGTTTGGCTGTCGATAAATTTATGGCCAACTCCAGAACTAGGACCATCTTTAATAGAACCCAAAGTTAACGAATTAAAACCTACGCCATTGCCATCACTCTTCAATATATTGAGAGCACGTGCTTCACAACCCAAAATGTTAATTGGAGTAACCAAAAGAATAAGTAAAATAAAGTCCACAAATCTTGCCATTTTGTTTGAGAGCTAGTTAGAATGTTGCACTAATAGTTGAGTTTGTTTTGTTGGTACTTGTCATGTGGATTCTCCTTGTGTTGATTCAAGCCAATTTATACTAGTTGATGAATGGGCTTGTTGTTGACCAGGCTGAAAGACTGAAGGTGGCTAATATTTGTATTCGAATTCAATGTGAGTAATGATGTTAGATGAATTGATTTATTAAATGTAGGGAACTTTGTTAGCCCCAAGGTTTCATAGACTAATTTTGATAAAGATCCATAAATCTTGTAACGTTTGAATCTTATGAAAAGTGATAATATTTCCTTTAACTTATGGAAGATCTTAATTCCTCTAGTAGAGACACAAAGGCGTCCAAGTTCAAAAGTTCTATATATTAAGAGTTCCAGGGAATCAAAAATGTTGATTCATGATGATTTCAAATCTAGTTTGAAAATATGCAGCTATAAAGGAAGGTGATTTCAGAAGATTGAGCCAATAAGTATCATGAATCAAGAGGAAAGAAGTGTCTAAGTTCGAAGACAACCAGATTCAAGGTTCTGCATCAAGGATCAAGATTTAAGGAAGTCAAGGAGCATAATTGTCATAATTCTTATGGAAAGGAAATCAATTTTACCAAGTATTCCTTACAAGAATCTTCATTCAAGGCAAGATTATCAAGACTCCCTTGTTAAGGCATGATTGATAGAATCTAATATTAATTCAAAGATCATGAAGATAAATTCAAGGAGCGTATTTCAAGATCTTCAAGGAGGATATCCAGCTGCATGGTCAAGACTCAAGTGAAAGGAAAAGTATCCAAGATTAGAAGATTACTCTACTTATGAAGAGTATCTAGGGGTGTACAAATGAAACCGACAAATCGCACCAACCCGATAATCCGAGTCAAACCGAGAAAAAAAAACCCGACTATGGTTTGGTTTGATTTGGTTTGGTGTTGAGAAAAAAAACCCGACCATATTTGGTTTGGTTTGGTTTTAACTAAAAAAAGTCAAACCGAACCAAATCAACCCGACATTATATGTATAGAAGTTTTAAATATATTTAATGCATAAAAATATTTATGATAGTGTGTAGTTTATAAATATTTCTTAAGTTTTTTCATAGTTCTATCTTTTAACGTATTATTTCAAGCTTGGGCTTATAATTTTTGGATGCTCCAATAAGTTTTATAGTACATAAATGTTAGTAACTCAAATAGATCTTAAACCAAAATCAAATCAATACTAATGCTAATTAAAGACATTCAATTCGATTATACTATGAATGAAAATAGTGTTGGATATCTATTTTTTAGTTTTCCCATTGTTTAGATAAAATGTATAACTTTATTTTTCTTTTTGTGGTTAGTCATGTAAATATAGTACTTATTAGTCATAATTTTAAATTATGTTTGTTTACATTATGGCTTATTAATAATATTTATTTTATGCGATTTTATTATCTTTATGGTTGAATATTTTAGTACAATGCCATGACTCATCTCATATTTATGTTATTTTATTGAAAATACCTTATATAGTTCTGTCTTGCTAGGATTAAAGAAATATACATTTTGTGCTATGAAGACTTTATGAAAAAAAACCGAAAAAATTCGAAAAACCGAGATTAAAAACCCCGACTTTTATTGGTTTGGTTTGGTATTTAATTTTAATAACCCGGTACAATTAGTTTGGTTTGGTAATTAAAAAATCCGAACCAACCCGACCTATGTACACCCCTAAGAGTATCAGTCAAAATATTTAGAGATCAAGTATAAAAGAGAAGGCCCAACAATTGTTAAATTAAGAGACTTTTTCGTTCATATACCATATAGGAAACTATATTACTAAATATGTTCATGATTTGAAAATTACCCGCCATGTTAATAGTTTTTTTACAAAACAGATACAATGCATTAAATACAGAATCTTAGTAGATATAATCTTCCTATTTAGGCGCTAAAATTAAGGAAGTAAATATTCTTTCAGATATTTCATTAAATAAGGAATCATTGTAGTATTAAAATT